>SJYT01026809.1:164687-185623 GCA_006410635.1 Cephalophus harveyi | reverse complement strand
CCATGGACGGCAGCACTCCAGGCTTCCCTGTCCATCACCAACACCCAGAGCTTGCTCAAACTCATGTCCATCGAGTCAGAGATGCCATTCAACCATCTGTCGTCCCCTTCTCCTCTAGCCTTCAATTGTTCCCAGAATCAGGGTTTTTTTCATGAGTCAACTCTTCGCATGAAGTGGCCAAAATATTGGAAGTTCAGCTTCAACATCAGTCCTTCTAATGAATATTCAGGACTTATTTCCTTTAGGATTGACTATGTTGATCTCCTTGCTGTCCAAGAAATTCTCAAGACTTTTTTTTCCACACCATAGTTCAAAAGCTTTAATTTTTTGGCACTCAGCTTTCTTTATGGTTCAACTCTCACATCCATATGTAACTACTGGAAAAACCACAGTTTTCACTAGATGGACCTTTGTTGGCAAAGTAATGTCTCTGATTTTTAATATGCTGTCTAGGTTGGTCATAGCTTTTCTCCCAAGGAGCAAATGTCCTTTAATGTTATGCCTGCAGTCAACATCTGCAGTGGTTTTGGAATCCAAGAAATTAAGACTTTTACTGTTTCTACTGTTTTCTTGTCTACTTGCCATGAAGTGATGGGACCTGATGCAATGATCTTAGTATTCTGAATGTTGAGTTTTAAGCCAGCTTATTCACTCTCCTCTTTCACTTTCATTAAGAGGCTCTTTAATTCCTCTTCATTCCTGCCATAATGGTGGTGTCATCTGCATATTTGAGGTTATTGATATTTCTCCTTAGAATCTTGATTCCAGCTTGTGCTTCATCCAGTGCAGCATTTAGCATAATGTATTCTGCATACAAGTTAAATAAGCAGGGTGACAATATACAGCCTTGAAATACTCCTTTCCCAATTTGGAACCAGTCCATTGTTCATGTCTGGTTCTAACTGTTGCTTCTTGACCAGCATACAGATTTCTCAGGAGGCAGGTCAGGTGGTCTGGTATTCCCATCTCTTTAAGAACTTTCCACAGTTTGCTGTGATCCACAGAGTTAAAGGCTTTGGTGTACTCAATAAAGCAGAAGTAGATGCATTTGTGGAACTCTCTTGCTTTTTTGATGACCCGATGTATATTGACAATTTGATCTCTGGTTCCTCTGCCTTTTTAAAATCCAGCTTGGTCATCTGGAAGTTCATGGTTCATGTACTGTTGAATCCTGGCTTGGAAAATTTTCAGCATTACTTTGCTATGATGTGAGATGACTGCACTGGTTAGGTATTTTGAACATTCTTTGGCATTACTTTTTTGGGGGGTTGGAAATAAAACTGACCTTTTCCAGACTGGCCACTGCTGAGTTTTCCAAATATGCCAGTGGCATACTGAGTGCAACATATAACAGCCTCATCTTTTAGAATTTGAAATAGCTCAATGGACTTCCATCATCTGCACTAGCTTTGTTTATAGTGATGCTTCCTAAGGTCCACTTGATTAAGCATTACAGGATGCCTGCCCCTGAGAGATTACAACATCATGGTTATCTGGTTCATTTAGATTATTTTTATATGGTTCTTATCTGTATTCTTGGCACCTTTTCTTAATATTTTCTCCTTCTGTTAGGTCTATACCATTTCTGTCCTTTACTGTGCCCATCGCTGCATGAAAAGCTCCCTTTGTATCACTGATTTTCTTGAAGAGATCTCTAGTCTTTCCCAATCTATTGTTTTCCTCTATTTCTTTGCATTCATCACTGGGGAAGGCTTTCTTATCTCTCCTTGCTATTCTTGGGAAGCCTGCACTCACATGGGTATATCTTACCTTTCTCCTTTGCCTTTCTCTTCTCTTCTTTTCTCAGGTATTTGCAAGGCTTCCTCAGACAAGCATTTTGCCTTTTTGCATTTCTTTTTCTTGGGGATGGTGTTGATCACTACATACTGTCCAATGCCATGAACCTACAACCATAATTCTCCAAGCACTCTGTCCATCAGATCTAATCTCTTGAATCTATTTGTCACTTCCTCTGTATAATCATAAAGGATTTGATTTAGGTCATACCTGAATAGTCTAATAGTTTTCCCTACTTTCTTCTATTTAAGTCTGAATTTGGCAATAAGCAGTTCATGATCTGAGCCACAGACATCTCCCAGTCTTGTTTTTGTTGACTGTAAAGAGCTTCTCCATCTTCAGCTGCAAATAATATAATCAATTTGATTTTGGTATTGACCACTGGGTGATGTCCGTTTGTAGTATCTTCTCTTGTGTTGTTGAACGAGGGTGTTTGTTATGACCAGTGTGTTCTCTTGTCAAAACCCTGTTAGCCTTTTCCCTGCTTCATTTTGTACTCCAAGGCCTAATTTGCCTGTTCATCCAGGTATCTCTTGACTTCCTACTTTTGCATCTCAGTCCCCTATGATGAAAAGGACGTCTTTCTTGGATGTTAGTTCTGGAAGGTCTTGTAGGACATTACAGAACCATTCAACTTCAGCTTCTTCAGCATTACTGGTTAGGGCATAGATTTGGATTACTGTGATAATGAATGGTTAGCCTTGGAAACAAACAGAGATTATTCTGTCATTTTTGAAATTGCACTCAAGTACTGCATTTCAGATTCTTTTGTTGACTATGAGGGTTATTTCATTTTTTCTAAGGAATTTTTGCCCACAGTAATATATATAATGGTCATCTGAGTTAAATTCACCCATTCTAGTCCATTTTAATTCACTAATTCCTAAAATGTCAATGTTCACTCTTATCATCTCTTGTTTAGCCACTTCAGTTTACCTTGATTCATGGACCTAACATCCCAAGTCTTATGCAATATTGTCCTCTCCAGCATTGCACTTTACTTCAATCACCAGTCACATCCACATTTGGGCATTGTTTTTGACTGGCTTCTCTCCTCATTCTTTCTGGAGTTATTTTCTCCACTCTTCTCTAGTAGCATATTGGACATCTATGAAGTGACTGGGGAGTTCATCTTTCAGTGTCATATCTTTTTGCCTTTTCATACTGTTCATAGGGTTCTCAAGGCNTTCTTTCTGGAGTTATTTTCTCCACTCTTCTCTAGTAGCATATTGGACATCTATGAAGTGACTGGGGAGTTCATCTTTCAGTGTCATATCTTTTTGCCTTTTCATACTGTTCATAGGGTTCTCAAGGCAAGAATTCTGAAGTGGTTTGCTATTCCCTTCTCCAGTGAAATACATTCTATTAGATCTCTCCATCATGCCATCCATCTTGAGTGGTCCTATATTCCATGGCTCAAAGTTTCATTGAGTTAGACAAGGCTATGATCCATGTGATAAGGCCCCAACTATAAGGCCAATCCAAAGAGATGTTTTTCCTGGTGTTTTCTCTCAGGGTGGCCTGGAATGCCAGGTGTCTATTCAGAAGGAAACAGCCCATCATAGTTGGAGCAGATATGAAGTTTCACAATATAGAAACATGAGAGCCGAGTTTACTTTGTATGCTATTTGGTTAATTTAGTTATGTGTTAAAAGTGTTTTCTGACTATAAATAACTTTTCTGCTAATTTCAGAAGGGAGGAAAATATTTCTTGTTGAAATAAGTTTGAGAACTAGTATACCATCATTCCGTTGATCGGCCAGATTCATTTACATATTAAAGACTCGGAAATTTACAGCAGGAAATGTTATGTAATGGGGTTAAAGCAGTTATTTTCTCCAAATACATTTGACAAATGTGTGTCTTGAATTTTTTAAGCAGTACTTATGAGCATCCTATCAATTCTTGTCCTGTACAGCAGGAGATGAAGAAATTTAGAAAAGATTGTTTCTCACTTATGCTTGACTTTTAGAATTATTCTATTTCTAAAACTTATTACCAAGTGACCACAATATATCAAAGAACATGTGTAAGTTAATACTGACTGAAATTTAAAAAGAGATCATCTTTTTTTCCAATTTTAGTTCAGAGATATAAAAAATTGAAAAGAATGTTGCTACCACACTTACAAGTGAAAATTCTCGGCAAACATAAAATTAATGATTTCCAGAAACTCATCGAAGAACTGAAGTTACAGAGCAAATGAATCTGAAATCTAGAAAGGGTACCACAAGGCAGAAAAAAGCCCAAGCAATTCCTTAAATGGGGGAAGATGCCACTGAATGTCATATAAATTGTGAAAAATTTTTAATGATAATTTTTTATTAAATTGCTAAAACCCCAAGTATGGGCTCTCATGAGAGTGTAAAGCACCTGACAGCCACAGACTTACAAAGGATTCCCATCCACTTTCAAGCTCTCTCTCCCGGGAATTCTACCAATTCAATTAGAACAAATCAAAGGGAATTCTATGAAAGTTTTCCTGATAGTACTGGCTAGGCAGGGAGAAAACAGCCACTGCAGAAACTCTGCCTAGATCTAGTCATTTTCCACAAGGAAAAAAAAATCCAAAAGCCCTAAGAAGGAAAACAAAATCTGTAGCCTAAGGCCCATGGCAGACATCTATAGCTAGAAGAGGTGAGAAAAATATTTCTCAGACCTATCTCCTGCATATCACCTAGGAAACAAAAGCCTAAATCTATAGGAGGGAGGGAAATAAAACCAAAGGCCATAGTGGATACACAGAGCAGTTAAAAAAGGCAATGTGAACAAACAAAAAAAAAACTTAACGTGGGGGTAAGTGGGATGGGCAGTTGTCGGGGGCCAGCGTGAGACAATGCCGCCTGTGACAAGGTCATGTGGAAGGAAGCCTGACAAAACGCAAGGATGTGATCAGGTTTCAGGGGTTCCTCCTGGAATTTCCTGTATAATTTTGTATTACCCATTGATCTCTATGTACAATCAAAAAGGTATAAAAGGACTTTCTAGACAATAGAGGCAGGGGCCAGTCACTGGACTGGTTTACTCCGTGTCTCCTCTTTACTCTAATTTCAGGCTGAATTCCCATCTGGAGCGGGGTGGCTCACCATGTCTACTTACTTGTCCTGGCTTCTAAGATCCATAAGAGAGAGAGAGCCCAAGGCGGGGCACTCTCCGATATTCAAACGGACGCCGGTGGCACAATGTAGATGGTGCAAGCTCCTTGTCTGGAGCGTTATTGGCCTTCCCCATAAACCAAGTTATTCAGCCTCTTTTCTCCACTTAACTTTCCTACTACACTATTTCTTCCTAATCTAATCTTATATTATTAAATAAGTAAGTTTTCCTCACCAACGCCATCCCTGCTTCGAATTCCCTGGATCCACTGGGCCTGGACCCCGGCAGGCAGTAATTCATATTAGGTCCAGGCCTAGAGTGGGACAGAAGCTAACCTAACAGATTACATTATACTTGGACATTCAGGCTCAAGATNATTAAATAAGTAAGTTTTCCTCACCAACGCCATCCCTGCTTCGAATTCCCTGGATCCACTGGGCCTGGACCCCGGCAGGCAGTAATTCATATTAGGTCCAGGCCTAGAGTGGGACAGAAGCTAACCTAACAGATTACATTATACTTGGACATTCAGGCTCAAGATCAAAACTAATTGCCTTAATAGATTGTTTAAGCTTAATCAGAACAAGAAGATGCATGTACTATCACCCCTCAGCAAACTAACAGCTGTCAGATAACAATGACAGCAGAAAAGAGCTAAAAGGACTATAGGACTATAATCTCTCTAAGGAGCAAAGGCAAAGGAACCAGAAATCAAACTGCCAACCTTTGTTGGATCATTGAGAAAGCAAGAGAGTTCCAGGAAAACAACTACTTCTGCTTTATTGAATACACCAAAGCCTTTCAATGTGTGGATCACAACAAACTGGAAAATTCTGAAAGAGATGGGAATACCAGACCATCTGACCTGCCTCTTGATAAATCTGTATGCAGGTCAAGAAGCAACAGTTAGAACCAGACATGGAACAACAGACTGGTTCCAAATTGGGAAAGGAGTACATCAAGGTTGCATATTGCCATCCTTCTTATTTAACTTCTATGCAGAGTACATCATGAGAAACGCTAGGCTGGAAGAAGCACAAGCTGCAATCAAGATTGCTTGGAGAAATATCAATAACCTCTGATATGCAGATGACACCAACCTTATGGCAGAAAACAAAGAAGAACTAAAGAGCTACTTGATGAAAGTGAAAGAGGAGAGTGAAAAAGTTGACTTAAAGCTCAACATTCAGAAAACTAAGATTGTGGCATCAGGTCCCACCATTTCATGGCAAATAGATGGGGAAACAATGGAAACAGTGAGATAATTTATTTGGGGGGCTCCAAAATCACTGTAGATGGTGACTGCAGCCATGAAATTAAAAGATGCTTGCTACTTGGAAGAAAAGTTATGACCAACCTAGACAGCACATTGAAAAGCAGAGACATTGCTTTCCCAAAAAATGTACATATAGTCAAAGCTATGGTTTTTCTAGTAGTCGTCCATGGATGTGGGAGTTTGACTGTAAAGAAAGCTGAGCGCTGAAGAATTGATGCTTTTGAACTGTGGTGTTGGAGAAGACTCTTGAGAGGACCTTGGACTGCAAGGAGATCCAACCAGTCCATCCTCAAGGAAATCAGTCATGAATATTCATTGGAAGGACTAATACTGAAGTTGAAACTCCAATACTTTGGCCATCTGATGCGAAGAACTGACTCATTTGAAAAGACCCTGAAGGTTGGAAAGATTGAAGGAAGGAGGAGAAGGGGATGACAGAGAATGAGATGGTTGGATGGTATCACTGACTCAATGGACATGAGCTTGAGTAAACTCATGGAATTGGAGATGGACAGAGAAGCCTGATGTGCTGCAGTCCATGGGGTCACAAAGAGTCAGACACAGTTGACTGACTGAACTGAACTGAACTGAAGGAGCAATGAAAGAGTTAAAATCATTGTAAGGCACAAACAGAGAAAAATATCTAGGAAATAAGCCAGTACCATAACCATAAGGCATTGCTAGAAGAGTTTAAACCTTCTGTGCATTGAGGTTAAGCATAGCAAAGATATACTTTAAACCCAGCCCAACACCTGATCAAACTAACACAACCTCTATTCACCACCATCCCAAACATGCATTAAAGTCCTACCAGATTAAAATAAATAAATTTATATTAAAAAAAAGTCCTACCAGAGAGAAGAGTATGTTTATTTCCAGACATAAAAATGAAATATATCAATATAAAATTCAATATAACACATTGCACTTCCAAAAAACGGTTATAATTCAAACAAAAAGGAGAGAAAAAACACAGTTTTGAATAAATAAAGCAACCACTAGATCAAAACCCAGATAGGACATAAATCCTAGAACTTTTAAATCAAGGAGATATAAAAAGACAATTAAAAAATTAGTTAAAGATCTTAATTAAAATCATAAATACATGCCAGATAGTGCCGATAATTTGTGCAGGGATAGAAACTATAACAAAAATTTAATTGAATATGCTAGAAATAAAAAACATCATAATAGAACTAAAGAATTCCTTTGAAGGACTCATCTACCAAATAAACACATCAAAGAATGAATCAATGAAAATGAAAAGAGTACAATAAATATTATCCAGATAAAAACCAAAGAAAAAATAGTGGAAAAGAAAGAAAACACAGCATAATTCCATTATAGGTAAATTCAAATGATTTGAAATAATCATAATTGAAATTCCAGAAGAAGAAAAAGGAAAAAGCAACACAGAGTTATCTGAAGGAATTATCTGAAGTAATTATCCTGATCACTTCCAAAATTGGTGGTATCATAGAACAACAGATCTTAGAAGATCAGACAAACCAAATAGGATAAATGCAAAATGCTTATTTAGTTATATCATTTTTAAACTTATGAAGATAAAACCTTGAAGACAGCCAGTGAAATACATATTCACGTTCTGGGGATTAGGAAAGGAATGTCTTTAAGGGGTTATAACTCTACCTATAACAATACTCCTTTCTCTAGGAGATAGATGTTACTTGACTCCTTCTCTTTAAGGATGGCCTAGATTCACTGACTCATTTATGACTATAGTGTGGAAATGGAAAAAAAAAAAGAAAAAAGAACGTTACTTCACTGTAGATAAATCATGCATAAGTCATCTTAACCAAATGATCAAAATTAACATCAATTGAAATAAGTCATGTTGATATTATGTACCCTTTGATCTGGTGCTTTGAAAAGGTAACTCCACCTCTGTGATATTTTTTTTTCTTAATTCATTACTACAATCTAGTAACAAAAACACCCAAACTGAGGGTCAATCTATAAAATATGTCTCCAGTACTTTTCAGAATTGCCAATGACATTCAAACAGAGGAAGACTTAAGAATCTATCACAAGTTAGAGGAGACTGTTCTGTCCTGAGTTGCTCAATCATGTCCAATTTTTTGCGACCCCATGGACTTTAGCCCACCAGGCTCCCCTGTCTGTGGGGTTTCTCCAGGCAAGAATACTGGAGTGGGTTGCTATGTCCTTCTCTGGGGGATCTTCTCAACCCAGGAATCGAACCCAGGTGTTTTACATTACAGGCAGATTTTTTACCTTCTGAGCCACCAGGGAAGTCCTAAAGGAGACCAAGAAAACATGAATAAATATAATGTGGTAAATTAGATTAGATTCTGAAAAAGAAAAGGAAAAGTATTGAGAAAATTGATAGAATAGTGCACAGTCTTGTGCCAATGTTAATTTCTTAGCTTTGATAAATGCACCATGCTTTGGTGAAATGTTAACTTCAGGGGAAGCTGAGAACATGCATAAAAACTCTTTGTACCATTCTTGCAAATCTATGAAAATCTAAAATTGTTTCAGAATGAAAAATTCAAAAGAAGAGAAGTAATCACTTAATCCCCCTACTATCATATCTAATAGAATTTTATAAAAATTCACTTGCATTTCCATTTCTCTTTTATCTTCTTTAGGATTACAGATTGAAAGAATGATGATAGCTATAGGTATCTTTTTTCTCTTTCAAAACTTTTATATTTTAAAAATGTATCAATGTGCTGAATCAGAAAATAACAGGACTTCATAAACTCAATTAATGATGAGCAGAACCTTTCTTTCTCGTACCTTATTCATCTATATTGCAGTATATAAGCCCAACATGATGTGCCCTTACCAAGAACATGTTTCTTTTCTACTTGAATGTATTTTCACAATTTGACATTTCTCTTTCCTCTCTACTCTTCTCTTCTTGTCATATTGTTAATATTGCATGCTTTCCCCAGCCTCTAACCAGTGCTATTTAAAGCAGAAGATTTGCAGTGAAGTATCAGTTTGACTGCTCCAGAACTGTAGTGTATACCACTAGAAGAACCAAAGGTATTTTTAAAACTTTGCTATATTTTAAAACTTAAAGCTTGTCACAGAGAGACAAGACTTGGTAACATTCATTTAAAATTCATGTTTGGATTTTATTGTCACATCAGTTCTCTTATTCTCTCTTGAAAACTATCTTCTATGTTGATGAATTCAATCAAAGTATTAAAGTTATGATACTAAAAATACACTTAGTTAAAATTAAATATACATTTGTATTTGTAGTAGAATACTATTACCTTCTGGACCTTAGGCATTATATTAAGACATGAATATAATATACCTATAATGGATGGATGAATGAATTGAGATTATAAAATGATTCAGAGATAAGCAGACAAAACTAAGATCAGGAAGGCTTAAATTATTAATAAGGTCTGAATGAAAAGAATTTACTACATACTATATTCTAAGTAAATATCCTTTTGAATTATAAGGATAGGTAACTACTATGGAAAATCATAATTGCTTGAAAGAGTTGAAAGTAAGCCAGTAAAGGAATCAGGTAACCAATGTACATCTTTTCATGTACCAGGAAGTTGAATGATCACCTCCATTCCCTGTGTAGAACATCAGCAGAAGAGAGCAGACATCACTGAAGTCAGAGCAGTCCTTCAGAGCTAGAAAGTATCACTATTTATTATCATAATCATAGTTGCTAACCCTTAGTGGATGCCAGGCATGGCTCCAAATGCTTAATGTGTATTCTTTCATTTGTCCTTTCTAACAGCTCTAGGAAAGAGGTATTAATAATACTGTCTTTATTTTACAGATTAAGAAAGGAAGAGAAAAATGAGCATTTTGTTCATGATAGTTAATAGTGGAATAAGATTTTGAACTTAGTCTGACTTTAGACCCAACAACCTCTATCCTATTTTGGTACAGAGGGGAAAAATCACTATTTTATGTCTTAGTTATTACCTAATTAATATCTGACTCATTACTCTCCATAGCCTCACTCTTTAACAAAATGTATATTTTACAGCTTTTTGAGGCATAAGTGATAAATAAATAACTGCATATATATAATGTATGCAATTGGATGAATTTGAATAAACATAAACCTCTGATACCAACAATATAATCAAGGTAATAAATATGTTCATATGCTCATCATCTCCAAGAGTTTCATATGTCACTTAGCTTTTTTTTTTTTTTTGATGATAGGAATAAAACATAAAATCTGTTCTGAGGAATTTTTTCATTGCAAGTTCTGTATTATTAACTGTAGGCACTATGTTTTACAGCTGGTATCTAGAACTCATGCATGTGTATAGTTGTAATCTATACCTATTGAACAGCAATTCCCATTTCTCCCTTCTCCTATACCCTGCCAACCACCATCCTATTTCTGCTTCTATAGATTTGACTATTTTTAATACCTTATACAAGTAGAATAATACAATATTTGTCTTTCCATAACTGGTTTACCTTACTTAACATGTATTTTTCAGGTCTATCCATGATTTTGTAAATGGTATAATTTCATTCTTTTATAGCTCTACTAATATTCCATTATATATTGTTATTATTATTATTATTAATGGAATATCATTAGTTATAAAAGAAGGAAATTCTATCATTTCCATAATAATATTCCATATATATAAAAGCTTTCCTTGTATCTCAGTGGATAAAGAATCTGCCTGTAAGGTAGGAGACCCGGCTTTTATTCCTTGATTCCTAGGTCTGGAAGATCACCCAGAGGAGGAAATGGCAACCCACTCCACTATTCTTGCCTGGAGAATCCCATGAACAGAGTAGTCTGGTGGGCTACAGTACATGGGCTCACAAGAGTTAGACATGGCTCAGCTACTAAACCACCACTACACACACACACACACACACACACACACACACACCATATATTGCCAAGAAGCACTAGCAGTAAAGAATCTACCTGCCAACACAAAAGACAAATGAGATGCCAGTTTGACCCTTGGGTCATGAATATACTCTGAAGTAGGCAGCAGCAAGTCACCCCAATATTTTTGCCTGAAAAATCCAAAGGATGGAGGAGCCTGACAGGCTACAGTCCATGGAGTTTCAAAGAGTCAGACACAACTGAACACACACAGGTGCACATGCACACACACGTGTGTGTATGTGTATATATGTGTGTATATATCTATCTATATCTATATATATATATATCTGCAACACATTTTTTTGTCCATTTGTCTGTTAGTGGACATTTGGGGTGCTTTTATAGCCACCATTTTAAAATATCATTTTTCTACATTGTTTTTGAAATTTAAAAAGTTGCCCTAAACTATTCTCAGTTTACAAAATGGTGGTTCCAGAAACTATTGTAACTTGATTATTTAGAATACATTTACAGTATATATAGGGTTTATGTTTAACCCAAAATGTAGTTTTATAACTTTAGATGAAAAAAGTTTATCAACCTTTCAATACAAAGCAGAATGAGAATTTATATGTGAAATAAAATCTTTAAACTTGACTGACTATAGAAGCAAATCAAAAATAGGGATTTTACTACAATTTTTAGAAATGTTAAAGGATTGTCAAAGTTGATACCACTTAGTGATTATTCTTCCCATTACCAAGGAAAAGGTATTATCTTTTTTTTTTTATTAAACTGGGACAATCCTTATACAAATTAACCATAATAATTATAATTCTCTCTCTTACTCCCTCTGTTTAATAATGAAATTAAGGGGATAAACAGAAGTAAAACTTTTCTGAGATAATACTGCAGAGGACCGGTGTTGCCAGAGGAAACTGAGAGGAAAATATGAGAATATGTGAGAAAAAAAATTGCCTCATGATGAAATTACCTGAGTTGGGAGAGATGAAAGGCAGAGAGACAAGGAGGACAAAAATATTATAGTACTGTGTGTGCATTCACTCTCTAAATCAGAAGTTCCAAACTGAGGCACAGGGAAAACGAAATGAGGTATTAGAAGTTTAGGGGAAGATATGTGAAGCTTGAATAAGCATAGTAAATCTTTTATAATTAAAAAAAAATTTTGAAAATAAAAAGATATAGTTTTTTTAATAACAGAACTCCAACAGAATATGCCCAACACGTTCTATATAGGCCATGCAAATACTAACTCTTATTGCCACAAATAACCATTAAATTCTTATATCAGTATCAGAAGCAGAGAATCCTTGAGATATTTATTTAAAAGGTACATTGATTTTTGAAAGGTTGAGATAGACCTCTTCATTTTTTTGAGAGTATTTTAAATTATTTAAATTTATTTTTAATTAAAGGAAAATGCTTTATAATATTGTGTTGGTTTCTACTGGGCAACAATGCAAATCAGCCATAATTATATGTGTGTGTGTGTGTGTGTGTGTGTGTGTGTATCTCCCTCCCTCTTGAACTTCCCTCTCCTCCCCCCATCCTACCTCTTAGGTCACCAGAGAGAGTCAGGCTGGGCTCTCTGTGTTATACAGCAACTTCTTACCAGCTATTTTACACATGACAGTTGAAATTTGGTTTCAAAGCTTACCCTTCTCTTATTATTTAACCTCTTTAGATAATATTTTAAATTTTGAAATAGTTATTAGCCCAAGGCAGAAAGCTATCTGGAATGCGTCTGGGGAAAAAGGCTTATCCACCTGGCTCTCCATATGGATAACCTCATCCCAGAGCTTCATGACGTAACAGAAACCAAAGTGTGGGGGATGGAGTTAGAAGAAAGAATGGACCAAATTTGACATAAGAGTTATCTCAGTGGGCAGCACAGTCAGCACTGGCCTTCTATTCTACATAAAGAGACAGGGAAGACAACGTCAGAGACAAGTCCAAAATACTGAACCTTGTGAAAACTGGGTCATGAGCCAGCCAAATAACTCAGATTAGGGCAGATTGAATATGGCATCTCTGACATTTTACCAGTGTATTTTCTGCTTTTATACAGCTCTTATTGACTTATTTGTGGCCCCTATCTCTAGTATATTTTAAAGGCAACAAACATCCACAAATTTTTCTGAGGCAAGTAGAAAAGGAATCTTACAAGGTTAACAGGGTCAAGTCAGTAGAATGATACTTCCTTGTTACAACTGTTCTATTTGAAGTAATGATTAAAAATCCCCCTTCACTGTTTAACAAATAACACACATCTCATGTACATGAAAGATTAATTAAATCCTTTTTTTCTAGATAAAAATTGCATTATTATTGTAAAATATGAACTTTCAACTGTGCTTTGGAAGAAAGGCTAGACTGAGAGCCTGGAGCCTGCCACTGCCCTTGTGCTCCCAGGCACTTTACTCATCCTGTCTCAGATTCAGTTCTCTCATCTGTAAAATGAGCAGGTTGGGCCAGATCATCTCTGAGGCCTATTCCACATGCATAATTGTGCAAATCCATCATTATTATCACTACTTAATATGAATAGCTATCTCATCAGTGTATACACATACCAATTCAAAGCTGCTGGCTTAATATAATAAGACTTTTAAAAACATCTATTTGATTTTCCATGGAAAGGAAGCAAGCAATTGATTAAACAAATCTTAATATAATTTAGGCTGCTGGTCCTTTTCTTGGAAAGAAAAATAGTTTGATTTGTTATAAAGTCTAATCAAGTTTCATCTTATTCCAATATTTTGTTACAGACTTTCCTTCTGCCAACAGCAGTCCCCACTTTTAATTGAATGAGGAGAAAACAGTTCTGATGGTCTATGTCATTCTATTGGATTTTATATCACTGAATTTCAAGCTGGTTTCACTGGGACCTGCCAAGAGTGGCTTATGCCAACCTCTGAGTCTCCTTGTTGCACTTCTGTCCCAGGTAGCATTGTTTGCCTTTTTGTCTCCTCTTTGATTAAACTGACATCATTTTGCCTTTGTGACTCTGGTGTCATTTTCTGTTGACAGTGTCTAGTAACAGACTGGTGTCCTTGTGGAATGGGTAAAAGCCATTGATTGGTTAGATGTATTAATGCAGCCCTGTTAAATGACATGCAGACTTATCTTTGTGCTAAGTTGCAGCTGAATGGGTGCCAGTGAGAGAGGTTATTAAGCACAGATAAGAGGAAGCACCTCTATTCACTGGCAATGTCACTTTCTCCCATTTGAAGAGAGACATTTGCTCGACATTTTTTTTTTTCCTTTCACTGACAATATTTAAGGCAGAAAGTTTCTGTATAAGTTGCCGCATGACTGCAGAATAGATTGTTTCAAGAAGGTGAACTCTAGAGAGGTTCAATTAGAACATATTTTCCTTAAAATTAAATTGCATTGAATGCAATCATTAAATAAAGACAATTAAATTGTTAACGGTATTAGGAAAAAAAATAGAGGCCCAATGGCAAGTGCCATTTGTCATTAGTCTATATCACTTGGAAATAAAAAATAAATAAATAAGTTTATCTTCCAGAGTCTTCAAAGAAGAAATGAGATAACATCAAAACCATAACAGAATTTTGAAACTTTTCTAAATCACGAAATTAAAATGGTGAAAACTTTTCTTTGTTTTTATTATTTGAATTTGCAGGCATGCATTGTATATGGTTTAAGTTATCCAAGTATGTAATATACATAACATCAAACTTTAGACTGCAAACTTGTTAATCTTTGTATTTATAGGAAAATGTCCTGACTGGTCCTCTTCCTTTTGTAAATTGAGAAATGATGACATTTTCTGTGCAAGTTTAACTGATATTTGCTAAGCTTGTTATTTTATAGTGTTTGCATTATTTTTTCTTCTCTTTTTATTTTATATATATAGCCAATTAACAAACAACGTTGTGATAATTTCAAGTAAATGGCAGACTCAGCCATACATGTATACATATCCATTCTTCCCCAAATGTCCCTCCCTTCCAGGCTGCCACATAACATTGAGCAGAGTTCCCCATGCTATATAGTAGGTCTTTGTCAGCTATCCATTTTAAATATAGCAGTATGTACATGCTCATTCCAAGCTCCCTAACTGACCCTTCCCCCATCCTTCCTCCCGGGCAAACTATAAGCTCCTTCTCTGAGTCTGTGAGTCTGTTTCTGTCTTGTCAGTAAGTTTGTTTGTATCATTTATTTTTAGATTCCACATATAAAGGATGTCATATGATATTTCTCCTTGTCTGTCTATCACATTCTTTAGGAGTTTAGCCTTTTCCAGTGGTTTACCACTACTGTCTTCCTTCAGTCTTCTGCTTTATATATGTGTGTGTTCGTGTATGCATGTGTGTGTGTGCACAGTCGTGTTTGACTCTTTGTGACCCCATAGACTGTAGCCCTCTGTCCACAGGATTCTCCAGGCAAGAATGCTGGAGTGGGTTGCCATTTCCTACTTCAGGGCATCTTCCTGATCCAGGGATATAATCTGCATCTCTTATATATATCTGCATATATATATATATATATATATATATAATATATCTGCATATATATGTGTGTGTGTTTAATTACTTTATGTCATCATAAATCAGTTGTTAGGGTTTGCTTATATAATATATTAAATATAATAAGTAAGTTCAAGTTACTCTGTTAGGCACTGAGAGCAGAGACAAATGCACNATATATATATGTATATATATATATAAAATATATATCTGCATATATGTGTGTGTGTGTGTGTGTGTAATTACTTTATGTCATCATAAATCAGTTGTTAGGGTTTGCTTATATAATATATTAAATGTAATAAGTAAGTTCAAGTTACTCTTTTAGGCACTGAGAGCAGAGACAAATGCACAATGTAAATTAATCTACTTCCATTATGTAATCTATTTGAACGTCAGTAATTTTTCTGTAAAATAAGGATTATAATACATCTGGAAGCTCCTCTGAGCATTAGGTGAAATAGTGTATGGAAAGCACCTAGTTCATTGCCAGTTGCAGAGTTGATGATTAATAATCTTGATATCTTTATCTCCAAACCCTCATGAAAGAATGAAATAACAACGTCTCCAGTCTACCCTATTAACCATGAATCAGATTTGTCTGATAACTATTTCTTTTTGATGAAAAATTTAATGCTAAAGATATGAAATGAGATCTCTGATATATTTATCTGCTATCCCAACAAAAGATGAGTCTAACATATGCACACTGGTAAACATATACATTCAATATTTCCTTGGCAACTGATATTTCAAATACACTATCTTTTTATGTCTCATCTCCACCTTTGAAGTATTATCTTTTTTTATAAATGAAGAATCCAGGCTTAAAGATATTTAGTAAACTCGTCAAGATATTTTGGTAAGGGACAAACCTGAACTTCAGGTCTCCTAATTTTAAGCTTTTAAAAACTATGCCTTTTCAACTATGCTCCAGAATCAACCTCTGAAGATATTTTAGCTATTTGATGCTGAGCTATCAGATGTTATTAATAATTTTAAGGAAACAAGAAGACAAGAGGCCCAAAGAGAACAGTTAGAATTGGGGACATTCTTCATGGTTCCCCAAGTTCTTCCTTTCTGCATCTGACATTCTTTCTGTGGTCAAAGCAGTAGATGTTATCTCTAAGTGAGATGTGTGGTCACCTTATACAACAGAGAGGGTTTACACAACCAATACTTCCATGTTATAACCCAGATAATTATAGCTTATGAGACATTGTCCAGGACTCCATAACTCATAAACTCATAGATTTTTTTCCTATAAATAAATAGCATGGGCATGGTGCTAAGTGCATTTCATGTGTAAAGGCACTCCCCCCAACATAGAATTAGTCTTTTTACAAGATGATCCAATTACCAGCATGCTTACAAGAATATTAGAAAATATGACTTTGGGCTTCCCTGGTGGCTCAGAGGTTAAAGCATCTGCCTCCAATGCGGGAGACCTGGGTTCAATCCCTGGGTCGGGAAGATCCCCTGGAGAAGGAAATGGCAATCCACTCCAGTATTCTTGCCTGGAGAATCCCATGGATGGAGAAGCCTAGTAGGTTACAGTCCACGGGGTCGCAAAGAGTCAGACACGACTGAACGACTTCACCTCACCTTATTTCCCCAGAACTGTGTCATCAGTAATTGGGAGACAAATACAGCAAAAGCCAGACTCTTTAATTCATTCCTTTCCAGATGTATACTTTGATTCTCTTCTTTCTATTTTTGAGATGCTTAATTCCCTTATAGTGAAATGATACAAAATTTGTGTGTATTTGCATAATATATCTCTATTAATGTATGCTTTACAGAATCATAGAATTCTAAGTCTGAAAAGGAATATTAGCTGATTTGCCCTTCTATAGGAGAAAAAATTAAAATATTTATTGGATCAACTTTTGGATCAAATTTTTCAGCATTTTATTTACTCTGTATTGCAGTAAGTTCATTCATGTCTTCATGTAAAAATATTATTGTGATCCTGACTTATAGTAAACAAGACAAACCAGAATCCCTGCTCTCAAGAAATTTATATTCCAGCGAGGAAAAGAGTCAAAAATTTAAATGAAGTAACACCTATACAGCAGTATGTTAGATAATAAGTGATAAGAAGAACACAAAATAAAACAAGAAAAGTAGAAAATAAGTTGGCATGAGTCAGAATGAGAAGACAGTATTTATGTCTAGTCAAGGCTATGGTTTTTCCTGTGGTCATGTATGGATGTGAGAGCTGGACTGTGAAGAAGGCTGAGTGCCGAAGAACTGATGCTTTTGAACTGTGGTGCTGGAGAAGACTTTTGAGAGTCCCTTGGACTGCAAGGAGATCCAACCAGTCCATTCTGAAGGAGATCAGCCCTGGTATTTCTTTGGAAGGAATGATGCTAAAGCTGAAACTCCAGTACTTTGGCCACCTCATGCAAAGAGTTGACTCATTGGAAAAGACTCTGATGCTTGGAAGGTTTGGGGCCAGGAGGAGAAGAGGATGACAGAGGATGAGATGGCTGGATGGCATCACAAACTCAATGAACGTGAGTCTGGGTGAACTCTGGGAAATGGTGATGGACAGGGAGCCCTGGTGTGCTGCGATTCATGGGGTCACAAAGAGTTGGACACGACTGAGCAACTGAACTGAATTGAACTGATTCATTGGAAGGACTGATGCTGAAGCTGAAGCTCCAATGCTTTGTCCACATAATGTGAAGAGCCTATTGTAAAAGACCCTGATGCTGGGAGAGATTCAAGGCAAAAGAAGGGGGTGGCAGAGGATGAGATAGTTAGATAATATCACTGACTCAGTGGGCATGAATTTGTTAAAACTCCAGGAAATAGTGATGGACAGTGGAGACTGTTGGGCCAAGTCCATGGTGTCACAAAGAGTTGGACACAACTTAGTGACTGAACAACTTTTAACTGAAGTTTATAAAAATATTTTCTGACATTCTTTTTCTATTCAGTTGCCAATCTTGGATCCACATATCTAACATAAATTTAGGCAAGAATACTGGAGTGGTAGCCCTTTCTTTCCCCAGGAGCTCTTTCTGACCCAGGGATCAAACCTAGGTCTCTTGACTGCAGGCAGATTCTTTATCTTGAGCCACCAGGGAAGTCCCTTATAAATCTCTGATCTAAGTTTTTTAAAGAATGACTTTTTAACACCTAAATTTCTTGACCCATGGAGATGAAATTCCATTGAGTTATGCTAAAATTTTGAGAAAATATAATTATTTGAAGAAAGTTAAAAGACCTTGAAGATCTTTTATTGCCATGAAAATACTTTATTATTTTCTGCACATTTTGCTATATATAAAATTCAGAAACCTTTAGGTCATAGGGACTCATACACATGTCTAAATTACAAAAGACACCAATTATATACTACCTAAGATCTGTTAGTCAAAGTTATGGTTTTTCCAGTAGTCATGTATGGATGTGAGAGTTGGACTATAAAGAAAGCTGAGCACTGAAGAATTGATGCTTTTGAACTGAGGTGTTGGAGAAGGCTCTTGAGAGTCTCTTGGACAGCAAAAAGATCCAACCAGTCCATCCTTATGGAAATCAGTCCTGAATGTTCATTGGAAGGACTGATGCTAAAGCTGAAAGTCCAATACTTTGGCCAGCTGATGTGAAAAACTGACTCATTTGAAAAGACCCTGATGCTGGGGAAGATTGAAGGTGGGAGGAGAAAGGGACAACAGAGGATGGGATGGCTAGATGGCATCACCAACTCAATGGACATGAGTTTGAGTAAACTCCAGCAGTTGGTGATGGACAGCGAGGACTGGTGTGCTGCAGTCCATGGGGTGGCAAAGAGTCGGACACGGTTGAGGGACTGAACTGAACTGAACTGAATATTCTGTGTGTAAACATGGTCTCAGTATTATTTTTGTTTCCCAGACCTGAAGTGATAGTTGGCTTATATGAAAGCATTTTGGGGAGGTAAATATGATTTATTGTTAATTCAGTTCTGATTCAGTAACCCAAATTGGGTTTGAGTAACTACAAATTGTATTGCTTATCAGAAATTGTTGATACTAATAATATACAATTCTTTATTATCATGGTTTCTTAACATTTTCCAGAGTATGTCACACTCCTTCTTGTACTTGTAAAACTTGCTTTACAAAATATAAATGAACACACATTTCTTTTTTAGTTTTAGACTATATCATCTTTACTTAAATACATAGTTATCATAACCTGTAATAATTTTGGCTCAAAGAATTCTGGCCAAATTTTGCCAGAAACAAAGATGCAGAGAATGGCAAGATGCCACAGTGGGCATTATTATCTATAGTAACCTTTTTTAAGAGCAGTTTCAAATATTCATACTATTTCCTTATGCACTCACACTTTTTTGATGCAAAGTAATGAATATTTACTCTGAAAAAAATCATTGTTGCGTATTTTTTTTCTTAAAGATTCTGACTTCTTGCCACACAACTATGATTCTGAAGTAAGATTCATATCACCATTTAAAATATGATATATTAAAATCCATAACATTATTAAAGGTTATTTACAAAGGTCTAAGTAACATAGTCTTTTCAGTTTAAGGAAGCTTAGTAATTCTACATAAATTAACTAGTCCTATTCACTATGTAATAAAAATTAGACCAAAATAGCATTCTACTTCCTGTAATGAAACTGTAAACTTTCACACAAAATTGCACACCAGAAATACATGAAATCAAACTGGTGTTATTTTAATTGGTGCATGTTACTCTATTCCATACACTTCTCCCATTTGGGCACATTTGAGAAATGTCTAGAAAATGTCAAATTAAGAAAAAGTCAATGTGGCATCTCCATACTACACCATACCTACAACTCCTGTGTCTGGGAGACATAAATGAAATCACAGCTGTTTCTATAGTATATTTGTTATGTATTCTCAGACTAATTTCCTGATGAATATTTTGGTTGCTAAGTTTCCAGTTGTTGGAGCAGCAATGATGACTCTGACACACTTCTTTTGAGGTAATTAAACTTTCAGGCCATCTGTGCAGTTACTTTCATAATATTTTCAAAGGGCACAGAATGCTTTTAATATTTGTACCACTTCATTTTTACTTGCTAAGGGACCTATTATCTAGCTGAACACTGTTGAAATAAGTTTTTCAAAAACTGGTTAGTGAAAGAGGACAGTAAAAATGTCATTCTGTCAAGAAAGTAATAAAATTAATGCTGAATTTATAATAATCTAAAGGACATTTGTTTACCAAAACTATATTTCACATACTTGTGTTGGACATTTTATCTTTGACTCTTTATGATGTTCAGTCCTGGAGTGAAATGACAAGTTCTAGATATGATCTTTCTGGTCCTGGAGATATCTTCTTTGCTTTGAGAAATTTGTAGTTTTGTGTAGTTTATAACAGTACAAGTGAAGTGAAGTGCAAGTAACTCAGTTGTGTTCGACTCT
>SJYT01026809.1:135026-164243 GCA_006410635.1 Cephalophus harveyi | reverse complement strand
CTGCTTATTAACTTACACACAGAGTACATCATGTGAAATGCTGTACTGCATAAGCGCAAGCTGGAATCAAGATTGATGGGAAAATATCAATGACCTCAGATATGCAGATGACACCACACTTATGGCAGAAAACAAAGATGAAATAAAGAGCCTATTGATGAAGGTAAAAGAGGAGCATGAAAAAGTTGGCTTAAAACTCAACATTCAAAAAATGAAAATGGCATCTTTTCCCATCATTTTACAGCAAATAGATGGGGAAACAATGGAAACAGGGGCAGACTGTATTGTCTGGGGTTCCAAAATCACTGCAGATGGTGATTGCAGCCATGAAATTAAAAGACACTTTCTCCTTGGAAGAAAAGCTATGACAAACCTAGACAGCATATTAAAAAGCAGAGACATTACTTTGCCAACAAAGGTTCATATAGTCAAAATTATTATTTTTTTCAGTAGTCATGTATGGATGTGAGATTTGGATCAAAAAGTAGGCTGAGCACCCCAAAATTGATGTTTTTGAACTGTGGTGCTACTGAATACTCTTGAGCATCCACTGGACAGCAAAGAAATCAAAGCAGTCAATCCTGAAGAAATCAATCCTGAATATTCATCAGAAGGACTGACGCTGAAGCTGAAGCTCCAGTACTTTGGCTACCTGATGAGAAGAGCTAACTCATTAGAAAACACCCTGATGCTCGGCACGATTGAATACAGTAGAAACAGATGACAGAGGGCAAGATGGCTGTATGGCATCACCGACTCAAGGCACATGAGTTTGAACAAGCCCGAGAAGATGATGGACAGGGAAACCTGATGTGCTGCAGTCCATGGGTTGCAAGGAGTCAGACACAACTGAGTGACTGAACAACAACAACAAAAATTTGCTATAGAGAAAATTTTGGGTTTAAAACAGATATGTAATCTTACTTTTTTTTAATTTCTGCTTTTGTTACTTGGGTTTTAATATCATTTCCAAAAAGTCATTGTCAAAATTCAATGTTAAGAAGACTTTTCTTTGCTTTCTTCTAGAATTTTTACAGTTCCACATCATACATCTACAAATTTAATATACTTCAATGTTAATTTTGTGTTGGTGTAATACATAATTTAATTTCTTGCATGTAAATATTCATTTTTCCAAATTCTACTTTTGAAGAGATTTTATTTTTCTTATTAAGTATTCTTAGTTCCATTGTGTAATATTCAACCATATATGTTTAGATTTGTTTCTAGGCATTTTATTCTATTCCTTTTGTACATGAATCTTTTTTTTTTGTGCCAGTTTCACACTTCTTTTTTGATTACTATAACATTGCAGTATAGTTTGAAATCAGGAAGTGTGATGTCTCCAGCTTTGTTTTTCTCATGAATACATTGTATATTTGGCAACTTTAGCAGTTATACATAAATTTTAAGGTTTTTTTTCTGTAAATAAATTGAAATTTTGATAAGGATTGTATTGAATATATGGTACAGTACATAGTAGTGAATATTTGAGTAGTATGGACACTTCAACAGTGATTTTTCCAATCCATGAACACATGAACTCTTTTTTTTAATGATATCTATCTATTTTTAATTGATTGACAATTGTTTTACAATATTTGGTGACTTCTGTCATACATCAACATGAAGTAACTGAAGGTGTACATATGTTCCGTCCCACTTGAATCTCTTTCCCACCTCCTGCCCATTCCATGCACAATAACCTCTAGTTTATTACAGACCCCCAGTTTGATTTCCATGAATCATGCAGCAAACTCTTATTTCTGTCTCTTATACACATCTAGATGTGTATAAGAGACAGGAGTCAGTGTTTAATCATATAAATGTCATTTATATTAATCTTTCCTTTTGTCTCTACATTTTACTTGCTGCTTTTATTAGAACTTTCACACTTTATCATTCTTCTTGAGTTATTTTTAATGATTTATAAATTTGCTAACATAAAAATGAAGCTTCAAAACTTATAAATACATGATTGAAATCCTATGATTGATTTGCTTTTAGCAAAGCAGTTAAAAAAAAAAGAAGCTAACATAAGAAAGGTCAAAATTGATGACTAAAATTTAAATGAATATTTGTTAGTTTCAAGAAAGTGGGCTCAAAAGCAGTAAATTCAATATATATATTAAATACCTGCTATGCTCAACTGCTGTGGAATACATGTTCCTCAAAGTTGAAGGAGACAGAGTGCTTTTCCTTAGGGCACTTTCGAAGAGATAACGCCATAGGAAAAGTTGTGATAGAATTGATGTACATAAGTGTGGTGTGCAACAAGATCCTTCAAAAATTTGTCTTTCAGGAAAGACTTCCTAGAGGAGACATGACTAAGATTAGAGATAAAGAATGAATAAGAATTTTCCAGATCAATAAAGATAAAGGTATGCCTGATGCCACGTGAACAAAGCCATGAAAATGTGTAACAGAAAGTTTAAGGGAAATGGAAATAGTGGTTTTGTAAAGCCAGGAGAATTCAGTTACTTTTCTTTGGCAATCTGGTAACCAGAAGGAGAAAAGAAAAGCAGAATCATAAACCACATGTCTTTATTTCTATTTATCATCTATCTTTCTGTCCACAAATCCTTTTTTTTTTTTTAACTGAAATAATAATTGCAGAGAGAGGAAGGAAAAAAAAAAGCTCAAGAAAGAATAATGTACATAAAAAGTGAAAGTACTTCATTGATGATTTATCATCTTTCATTCTAGTTAATATTTAGCCTTGCTGGACATCTTGACAAGTCATAAAATCCCATGTCATATTGACTTGTTTAAAGAGTAGCTTTCACCCTCAAGTCTATTATTCCTATAATGTATACAAGCATCAGGATTCCTATAATTGACTAATAATATCAAATCTCTTGGCAATAAAATTTTAAATACTGAATTATTTGCTAACACTAAGTTGATTAGCTTAAGTGAAATGAAATGAAATTTTCTATTAGCTCTCCCCCTACTTACTAATTATTAGACATATAAAAGGAAGCTTAGTAAGTTTTGCAGATAAATAGCAATGAAACATTACAAGCATAGAGTGGAAGAAACCAATAATTTCCTTCCTTAAACAAAGTGCATGAAGTAAATAAAGTACCAACTTGATTATAATAAACTTTTTAATAAATAAATTATTAATTTGCTTTAAATCAAAATGATAGAAAGAACTCATAACAATAGGGTAGCTTCAGTTAATGGTGGTCATGCTCTATACAGCATCATAGTAGATTTGGTACAGAAATTGAAATTGGAAATTATTCTTGTACTTATGGAACTTACAATACATCTATTTATTATACAAATGCAAACATGGTGGATATTTCCTTTACCAATGTTGGCTTTGTTAAGAAACAGATACAATTAGATTTAAAGAAATTATCCCCATAGTATGCAATTTTTCTTGTTTAATTCTGAAAATCAATGAAGTGTTGGTATTTTCACACTTAATAAACTTTATATGTATATATATATATATATATATATATATACACACACACATATATAT
Source organism: Cephalophus harveyi (assembly GCA_006410635.1). Taxonomy (NCBI): domain Eukaryota; kingdom Metazoa; phylum Chordata; class Mammalia; order Artiodactyla; family Bovidae; genus Cephalophus; species Cephalophus harveyi. The sequence continues at coordinate 160,747 of SJYT01026809.1, read as the reverse complement.
ACACATATATACACACACACACACACACAGAGTTTAATTTCTTCTTGTAATGCTTTCAGGACTCAAAAACAAATGACATGAAGCTTGTTGTGCTGACTAACTTACTCTAAGTTGCATTTCTGTTTTTCTTTTTAAAATATAGTCAATTACAAAGTGATTCCATTATATAGTTTTCGTCATTCCAGTTTTTTGGGAGAACTATAAAGATGTTGCCCAACAAAAGTAAGGTTCCCTTTTGCTATGGAAATATCATTCTTTACTCTTGATCTGTAGTTAGAGTAGACAATTCTGATTCTTCTACTTTCTCTCTTCTGACATGTCTCCCAGGTTCTAAAGATAAAAAGGACTAGTTTTGCATTTAGTTCAGTTCAGTTCAGTTCAATCACTCAGTCATGTCCGACTCTTTGCAACCCCATGAATCACAGCACGCCAGGCCTCCCTGTCCATCACCAACTCCCGGAGTTCATTCAAACTCATGTCCACCGAGTTGGTGATGCCATCCAGCCATCTCATCCTCTGCTATCCCCTTCTTCTCCTGCCCCCAATACCTCCCAGCATCAGGGTCTTTTCAAATGAGTCAACTCTTTGCATGAGGTGGCCTAAGTATTGGAGTTTCAGCTTCAGCATCAGTCCTTCCAATGAACATCCAGGTTTTGCATTAGTATCCCAAAAAACATGAAATAACTTCTTACTGACTTATCCAAACCATGTGAAACACTCTTATTTTCTTATATAAAGAGAGATAAAATGAAAACAACTAAATAATATACAATTTTATTTTAACACTGCATTTTAGATGAATTTAACTGCAAACTTGTGGCTATTATAACTGAGATTCTAGAGCTATTGTGCAGTGTTCAAAACAGGGTTTGTAGCATGAGTCTCACAAATACACATTGTTTTATAGTCAGTTGTGGCAGCTCACTATTCATCCATTATCTAATGAGGAAAAGGGAGAATGTGAATTGAATGGCTGATTTTAAATGTACATTGAGAGATTTTAATCTCTTACTAAATTTGGAAATCAATACATCTGTTTTTCATGAAGAATTTAGAAGGCAGCACATACTTGCTTTTCTAATAATCTGTTATGTTTTATGGTGAGCAAGAAAAACATTCATAATTATTCTTATGAAACATAATAATAACAGAAACAACAAAAGACACTCTACCTCCTCTCTCAAATAAAATTTTCAAATAATTAAGTACAAGAAAGACATAATGAGTATTCAGTTTAGAGAATTTGTTTAAGAATCTTATAGAAAATTAACATTAGTCTCCTTTTAAAGGATTTTCTACATTATTTTCTAAATTGTGTCAACAGTAGAAAAGGCAAGCTATATTTGGCAAGAATCTCATATCAAATGGTTGCAAATATCAACAAAATTTACTCTAATTACCTTAACATGTTTCAAGTATTGAATGCAATTCATTATTTGAATATATTTTTAACCACCTGCTATTTTTTTGTTTCTTATTCACTAAATTTTACTTAGGTTTAGACAAGTTGATAAAAAGTTCACAGCAGTGCCTTACTTCCTTGAAGGAAATTCACTTTATTCCTCCCACAGAGATCTCAATGGAGGTTCACCATTTACCTTTCTCAGGAATCTTAATGTTCTCAGCAGGATCAGAATAATTGTTTCAGGTGTTTATTGCTTTAATAAATCAATACTGTCCAAAAATAGCTGAACATGTAGATAAGCTATGTCAAAACAGCATCATCCCATATTATAGAAAAACTATTTAACTGTACTTTTCTATTGTTCTCAACTGACACATCCAACCCAAATTTAAAAATTAGATTCAACATAAGTTTTATAAATAAACTTGGCTTGAAATTGCCTGGCCTTATAAAATATGTATCACATGTTAGGTCCATAAATCAAGATAAGTTGAAAGGGGTAAAACAGGATATAGTAAGAGAGACCATAGACAGTTTAGAAATCAGTGAACAAAAATGTACAGGAATGGGTGAATTTCATTCAGATGACCATTATATCTACTACTGTGGGCAAGAATCCCTTAGAAAAAATGGAGTAGCCCTCATAGTCAACAAAAAAGAGTCCAGAATGAAGTACTTGGATGCAATCTCAAAAATGACAGAATAATCTCTGTTCATTTCCAAGGGAAACCATTCAATAACACAGTAATCCATGTATATGCCCCAAATACTAATGCAAAAGAATCTGTAGTTGGATGATTCTATGAAGATCTAAAAGACCTTCTAGAGATAACAACAACAACCAAAAAAAAGCAGTCAATTGAATAATAGAGGACTGGAATGCAAAAGCAGGCAGTCAAGAGATACCTGGAGTAACAGGCAACTTTGGCCTTGGAGTACCAAATGAAGCAGGGTAAAGGCTAAAAGAGTTTTGCCAAGAGAACGCACTGGTCATAGCAAACACCCTCTTCCAACAACAGAAGAGATGACTCTGCATATGGACATCACCAGATAGTCAATACCAAGATCAGATTGATTATTTTATTTGCAGCCAAAGATGCAGAAGCTCTATACAGTCAGCAAAAACAAGATGGGGAGCTAGCTGATTGTGCCTCAGATCATGAATTTCTTATTGCAAAATTCAGACTTAAACTGAAGAAAATAGGGAAAACCACTAAGCCATTTAGGTAAGATTTAAACCCCTTATGACTATACAATGAAAGTGACAAATAGATTCAAGGATTTAGATATGATAGACAGAATGCTTGAAAAACAATGGACAGAAGTTCATAACATTGTACAGGAGGCAATGACCAAAACCACCCTAAGAAAAAGAAATGCAGAAAAGCAAAATGATTGTCTGATGAGGCCTTACAAATATCTATGAAAAGAAGAGAAGTGAAAGGCAAAGGAGAAAAAGAAAGATATATCCATCTGAATGCAGAGTTCCAAAGAATAGCAAGGCCTATTCTTGGAATAATAATAATAAGAAGAAAGCCTTCCTAAGTTAATGATGCAAACAGAGGAACACAGTAGAATGGGAAAGAATAAAGATCTCTTCTAGAAAATTAGAGATACAAAGGAACATTTCATACAAAGATGGACAAGATAAAGGACAGAAACAATATGGACCAAACAGAAACAGAACATATTAAGAAGAGATGGCAAAAAAACACAGAAGAACTATACAAAATGATCTTAATGAGCTGGAAAACCACAGTGGTGTGTTCACTCACTTAGAGCCAAACATCTAGGAGTGTGAAGTCAAGTAGACCTTAAAAAGCATCCCTACCAAAAAAGCTAGTGGAGGTAATGGAATTCCAGCTGAGCTATTTCAACTCCTAAAAGATGGGGCTGCCAAATGCTGCATTCAATATTCCAGCACATTTGGAAAACTCAGCAATGTCCACAGGATGGGAAAGGTTCAGTTTCCATTCCAGTACCAAAGAAGGGCAATGCCAAAGAATGTTCAAACTACCACACAATTGCAGTCATCTCACACAATAGCAAAGTAATGCCCAAAATTCTCCAAACTAGCCTTCAAAACTATGCGAACCAAGAACTCCCTGATATTCAAGATGGATTTAGAAAAGGCAGATGAACCAGAGATCAAATTGCCAACATCCTTTGGATCATAGAAAAAACAAGAGAATTCAAGAAAAAAAAAATCTACTTCTGCTTCATTGACTATGCTAAAGCCTTTGACTGTATGGATCACAACAAACGGTGGAAAATTCTTCAAGAGATGGGAATACCAGACCACCTTATCTGCTGGCTGCAAAACCTGTATCCAGGTCAAGAAGCAACAGTTAGAACAGGACATGGAACAATGAACTGGTTCAAAAATGGAAAAGGAGTACATCAAAGCTGCTTATTAACTTACACACAGAGTACATCATGTGAAATGCTGTACTGCATAAGCGCAAGCTGGAATCAAGATTGATGGGAAAATATCAATGACCTCAGATATGCAGATGACACCACACTTATGGCAGAAAACAAAGATGAAATAAAGAGCCTATTGATGAAGGTAAAAGAGGAGCATGAAAAAGTTGGCTTAAAACTCAACATTCAAAAAATGAAAATGGCATCTTTTCCCATCATTTTACAGCAAATAGATGGGGAAACAATGGAAACAGGGGCAGACTGTATTGTCTGGGGTTCCAAAATCACTGCAGATGGTGATTGCAGCCATGAAATTAAAAGACACTTTCTCCTTGGAAGAAAAGCTATGACAAACCTAGACAGCATATTAAAAAGCAGAGACATTACTTTGCCAACAAAGGTTCATATAGTCAAAATTATTATTTTTTTCAGTAGTCATGTATGGATGTGAGATTTGGATCAAAAAGTAGGCTGAGCACCCCAAAATTGATGTTTTTGAACTGTGGTGCTACTGAATACTCTTGAGCATCCACTGGACAGCAAAGAAATCAAAGCAGTCAATCCTGAAGAAATCAATCCTGAATATTCATCAGAAGGACTGACGCTGAAGCTGAAGCTCCAGTACTTTGGCTACCTGATGAGAAGAGCTAACTCATTAGAAAACACCCTGATGCTCGGCACGATTGAATACAGTAGAAACAGATGACAGAGGGCAAGATGGCTGTATGGCATCACCGACTCAAGGCACATGAGTTTGAACAAGCCCGAGAAGATGATGGACAGGGAAACCTGATGTGCTGCAGTCCATGGGTTGCAAGGAGTCAGACACAACTGAGTGACTGAACAACAACAACAAAAATTTGCTATAGAGAAAATTTTGGGTTTAAAACAGATATGTAATCTTACTTTTTTTTAATTTCTGCTTTTGTTACTTGGGTTTTAATATCATTTCCAAAAAGTCATTGTCAAAATTCAATGTTAAGAAGACTTTTCTTTGCTTTCTTCTAGAATTTTTACAGTTCCACATCATACATCTACAAATTTAATATACTTCAATGTTAATTTTGTGTTGGTGTAATACATAATTTAATTTCTTGCATGTAAATATTCATTTTTCCAAATTCTACTTTTGAAGAGATTTTATTTTTCTTATTAAGTATTCTTAGTTCCATTGTGTAATATTCAACCATATATGTTTAGATTTGTTTCTAGGCATTTTATTCTATTCCTTTTGTACATGAATCTTTTTTTTTTGTGCCAGTTTCACACTTCTTTTTTGATTACTATAACATTGCAGTATAGTTTGAAATCAGGAAGTGTGATGTCTCCAGCTTTGTTTTTCTCATGAATACATTGTATATTTGGCAACTTTAGCAGTTATACATAAATTTTAAGGTTTTTTTTCTGTAAATAAATTGAAATTTTGATAAGGATTGTATTGAATATATGGTACAGTACATAGTAGTGAATATTTGAGTAGTATGGACACTTCAACAGTGATTTTTCCAATCCATGAACACATGAACTCTTTTTTTTAATGATATCTATCTATTTTTAATTGATTGACAATTGTTTTACAATATTTGGTGACTTCTGTCATACATCAACATGAAGTAACTGAAGGTGTACATATGTTCCGTCCCACTTGAATCTCTTTCCCACCTCCTGCCCATTCCATGCACAATAACCTCTAGTTTATTACAGACCCCCAGTTTGATTTCCATGAATCATGCAGCAAATTCTTATTTTCTATCTATTTACATATGTTGGTGTATATGCATCCATGCTATTCTCTTTATGTATCTCACCTTCTCCATCTTCTTCCACACCCTTGTCCATAAGTCTGTTCTATATGTTTGCATCTCAACTACTGCTCTGTGAACAGATTCATCAGTACCATCCTTCCAGATTTCATATAAATACATTAATATATGATATTTGGTTTTCTGACTTGCTTCACTCTGTATAATAGGTCTTATGTTCTTCCACCTCATTAGAACTGACTCAACTGCATTGCTTTTGTATCACTGACACTATTCCATTGAATGCATGTAGCACAGCTTCTTTATCTATTCATATGTCAATGGACATTTAGGTGGCTTCCAGGTCTTGGCTACTGTAAACAGTGCTGCAATGAACATTGGGGTACTTGGGGCTTTTTTAGTTTTGTTTTTATGAAGGGATATGCATAGAAATGATATTGCTGGGCCATGTGGTGGTGGTTTAGTGAAAACCAAAGCAGAAAATGAAAGATATACCCATTTGAATGCAGAATTCCAAAGAATATCAAGGAGAGATAAAGCCTTCCTCAGTGATCAGTGCAAAGAAATAAAGGAAAATAATAGACTGGGAAAGACTAGAGATTTCTTCAAGAAAATTAGAGATACCAAGGGAACACTTCATGCAAAACTGGGCTCAATAAAGAATAGCAATGGTATGGACCTAAAAGAAGCAGAAGATATTAAGAAGAGGTAGCAAGAATACACAGAAGAACTGTACCCAAAAGATCTTCACAAGGCAGATAATCATGACAGTGTGAACACTAACCTAGAACCAGACCCCTCAAATGTGAAGCCAAGTGAGTCTTAGAAAGCATCACTATGAATATAGCTAGTGGAGGTGATGGAATTCCAGTTGAGCTATTTCAAATCCTAAAAGATGAGGCTGTGAAAGTGCTACACCCAATATGTCAGCAAATTTGGAAAACTCAGCAGTGGCCACAGTACTGGCAAAGGTCAGTTTCCATTCCAATCACAAAAAAGGTAATGCCAAAGAATGTGCAAACAATTGCACTCATCTCACACGCTAGTAAAGAAATGCTCAAAATTCTCCAAGCCAGGCTTCAACAATATGTGAACTGTGAACTTTAAGATGTTTAGAAAAGGCAGAGGAACCAGAGATCAAATTGCCAACATCTACTGGATCATCAAAAAAGCAAGAGAGTTCCAGGAAAACATCTTCTGTTTTGTTGACTATGCCAAAGCCTTTGACTGTGTGTCACAAAATACTCTGGGAAATTCTGAAAGAGATGGGAATACCAAACCACCTGACCTGCCTCTTGAGAAATCTGTATGCAGGTCAGGAAGCAACAGTTAGAACTGGACATGGAACAACAGACGGGTTCCAAATCGGGAAAGGATTTGTTATGACAGTATATTTTCACCCTGCTTATTTAACTTATATGCAGAGTACATCATGAAATACACTGGGCTGGATGAAGCACAAGCTGAAATCAGGATTGCCGGGAGAAATATCAAGAACCTTAAATATGCAGATGACACCACTCTTATGGAAGAAAGCAAGGAAGAACTAAAGAGTCTCTTGACAAAAGTGAAAGAAGAGAGTGAAAAATTGGCTTGAAACTCAACATTCAGAAAACGAAGATCATGGCATCTGGTCCCATCACTTCGTGGCACATAGATGCGGAAACAATGGAAACAGTGACAGACTTTATTTTGGGGGGCTCCAAAATCAATGAAGATGGTGACTGCAGCCATGAAATTAAAAAATGCTTACTGCTTGGAAAAAAAGTTATGACCAACATAGACAGTACATTGAAAAAGCAGAGACATTACTTTGACATTACTTTGACAACAAAGGTATGCCTAGTGAAGGCTATGGTTTTTCCCGTAGTCATGTATGGCTGTGAGAGCTGGACTATAAAGAAAGCTGAGTGCTGAAAAATTGATGCTTTTGAATTGTGGTGTTGGAGAAGACTCTTGAGAGTCCTTTGGACTTCAAGGAGATTCAACCAGTTCATTCTAAAGGAAATCAGTCCTGAATATTCATTGGAAGGACTGATGTTGAAGCTGAAACTCCAACACTTTGGCCACCTGATGCAAAAAACTGACTCATTTGAAAAGACCCTGATGCTGGGAAAAATTGAAGGCAGGAGGACAAGGGGATGACAGAGGATGAGATAGCTGGATGACATCACCAACTCAATGGCTATGAGTTTGAGTAAACTCTGGGAGTTGGTGATGGACAGGGAGGACTGGTGTGCTACAGTCCATGGGGTTGCAAAGAGTTGGACATGAATGAGTGACTGAACTGAACTTATTGACGATGGTTTTATTCCTAGTTTTTTAAGAAATCTCCAAACTGTCTTCCATAGTGACTGTGTCAATTTACATTCCCACGAGCAGTGTAGGAGGGTTCACAGTTTGCTATACAAATTGTGAATTTTTTTGTTCTAATTTTCTGAAAAAGGCCATTGGTAATTTGATAGGGATTGCATTGAGTCTGTAGATTGCTTTAATCCACATCCTCTGCAGCACTTAATATTTCTGCATTTTTTGATTATGGCCATTCTGTCTTGTGTGAGGTGATATCTCATCATAGTTTTGATTTTCATTTCTCTAATAATGAATGATGCTTAGCATCTCTTCATGTGTTTATTAGCCATATGTATGTCTTCTTTGGAAAAACACGTGTTTAGATTTTTCCCCACTTTTTGATTGGGTTGCTTGTTTTTCTGGTATTGAGTTGCATGTGTTGCTTGTATATTTTGGAAATTAATCCTTTATTAGTTGTTTCATTTGCTATTATTTTCTCCAGTTCTGACTGTTTTCTTTTCACTCTGTTTATAGTTTCTTTTGCTGTGCAATGGATTTAAGTTTAATTGTGTTCCACTTTTTTATTTATTTTTAAAATTTCCATTCTTCTAGGAGGTGGGTCATAAAGGATCTTGCTATAATTTATGACATACTGTGTCCTGCCTATGTTTCCTTCTAAAGGCTTTTTAGTCTCTGGTCTTACATTTAGGTCTCTAATTCATTTTAAGTTTATCTTTTTGTATGGTCTTAGGAAGTGCTCTAATTTCATTTTTTTCTTTTTTTTTGCACATGGTTGTCCAGTTTCTAAGCACCACTTATTGAAGAGCCTATCTTTTTCTCATTGTATATTCTTGTAACTTTTGTCAAAGATAAAGTGCCCATAACTGTGTAGATTTATCTCTGGGTTTTCTGTCTTGTTCCATTGATCTATACTTCTGTTTTTGTTCCTGTACCATACTTTCTTGATGATTGTAGCTGTGTAGCATAGTCTGAAATCAGGTGAGTTGATTCTTTCAGGTCCATTCTTTTTCCACTAGATTGCCTTGGCTATTCAGGATTTTTTGTATTGTCATACAGATTGTGAATTTTTTGGTTCTAGTTCTCTGAAAAATGCCATTGGTAATTTGATAGGGATGCATTGAATCTGTATATTGTTTTTGGTAGTACAGTCACTTTCATAATTCCTGATTCTTCCCATCCAGGAGCATGGAATACTCCTCAATCTTTTAGGTCATCTTGATTTCTTTCATCAGTATCTTATAGTTTTCTGTATATATTGTTCTTTTGCCTCCTTAGGTAGGTTTATTCCTAAACTTTTTGTTCTTTGAGCTGCAATAGTAAATAGGATTGATTCCTTAAAACCTCTTTCTGATTTTTCATTGTTAATATGTATGAATGCAAGTTATTTCTGTGTATTGATTTTGTATCCTGCAACTTTACTAAATTCACTGATTACTTCTAGTAATTTTCTGATAATTCCTTTAGGGGTTTCTATGTACAGTATTATGTCATCTGAAAATAGTGAGAGTTTTACTTCTTCTTTTCCAACCTGGATTCCTTTTATTTCTTTCTCTTCTCTGGTTGCCATAGCTAGGACTTCCAAAACTATGCTGAATAATAGTAGTGAGAGTGGGGACCCTTCCCTGTTTCCTGATCTTAGAGGAAATGTTTTCAGTTTCTCACAGTTAAGAATAATGTTTGTTGTGGTTTTGTTGTATATGTCCTCTATTATGTTAAGGTAGGTTCCTTCTGTGTCCATTCTTTGAAAATATTTTATCATAAATGAGTGCTGAATTTTGTCAAAAGCTTTCTCTGCATCTATTGAAATTATTACATGGTTTTTACCTTTGAATTTGTAAATACGGTATATCACATGGATTTATTTGAGTATATTGAAGAATCCTTACATGCCTGGGATAAACCTGACTTGATCATGACGTATGATCTTTTTAATGTGTTGTTGAATCCTGTTTGCTGTAAATTTGTTGAGGATTTTTGAATCTATGTTCATCAGTGATATTGGCCTATGATTTTGCTTTCTGTATATGATATATTTGTCTGGTTTTGTTATTAGGGTGATTGAGTCCTTGTAGAAAGTGTTTGGAAACACTTCTTCCCCTGCAATTTTTCAGACTTTCAGAAGGATAGGGATTAGTTTTTCCCTAAATGTTTGATAAAATACAGCTGTGAAGCCATCTGGCTCTGGGCTTTTATTTTTTGGGAGATTGTCAATCACAGTTTCAATTTCAGTGTTTGTAATTTGCTTGTTGATAATTTCTATTTCATCCTGGTACAGTCTCATGGGAAATAGATGGGGAAACAGTGGAAACAGTGTCAGACTTTATTTTTTGGGGCTCCAAAATCACTGCTGATGGTGACTGCAGCCATGAAATTAGAAGACGCTTACTCCTTGGAAGAAAAGTTATGACCAACCTAGATAGCATTTTCAAAAGCAGAGACATTACTTCGCCAACTAAGGTCCGTTTGATGCTGGGAGGGATTGGGGGCAGGAGGAGAAGGGGATGACCGAGGATAAGATGGCTGGATGGCATCACTGACTCGATGGATGTGAGTTTGAGTGAACTCTGAGAGATGGTGATGAACAGGGAGGCCTGGTGAGCTGCGATTCATGGAGTCGCAGAGTCGAACACGACTGAGTGACTGAACTGAACTGAACTGAACAGTCTTGGGAGCTTGAACTTTTCTAAGAATCTACATTTGTTCCAGGCTGTCTATTTTATTAATGTATAGTTGCTCATAATAGTCTCTTAAGATCCTTTGTGTTTCTTCATTGTCTGTTGTAACCTATCCTTTTTCAATTCTAATTTTGTTAATTTGATTTTTCTCACTTTTATTCTTGATGAATTTAGCTAAGGGTTTGTCTTTCTTTCTTAATCTTATCAAAGAACCAGCTTTTAGCTTTATTAATCTTTCCTGTCATTTCCTTCATTTCTTTTTCATTTATTTCTGCTCTTCATGATTTCTTTCTTCCCCTGATTTTGGTTGTATGTGTTTTGTTATTGTTGTTGTTGTTCTCCTTTTTTCCAGAAGCATTAGGTGTTGAGTTAGGTTGTCTCTTCAATGTGTTTCTTGAGGTAGGATTGTATTGCTGTAGTCTTTCCTCATAGAACTGATTTGCTGCATCCCATAGGTTTTGGGTTGTCTTGTTTTTGTTGTCATTTATTTCTAGGAATTTTTTGATTTCCCTTCTTATTTATTCACTAACCTCTTCATTATTTAGAAATGTATCATTTAATCTCCATATGTTTGTGTTTTTTGCATTTTTTTTTTTCTTCTGTAATTTATATCTAGTCTCATAGTGTTGTAGTCAGAGAAGGTTCTTCAGAAGACATCAATTTTCTTAAATTTACTGAGGCTTAATTTGTGGCCAAAGATGTGGTCTATCCTGGAGGATATTTCATGTGCACTTGAGAAGAAATTGTATTCTTCTGCATTTGGATAGAAAGTCCTGAAGATATCATTTATATCCATTTGGTCTAATGTTTCATTTAAGTTTGCTTCCCCTTACTGATTTTCTGTTTTGATGGTCTGACCATTGGTGTGAGTGGGGAGTTAAAGACCCCAACTATTCTTATGTTTCTGTCAATTTCCCCTTTTATATCTGTTAGTGTTTGTCTTATGTTTTGAGGGACTCCTATGTTGGGTGCATAAATATTTACAATTCTTATGTCTTCTTGTTGGATTGATCCCTTGAACATATATAATGCCCTTCTTTATCTCTTGTGATATTCTTTATTTTAATGTCCATTTTGTCTGAAATGAGAATTGCCACTCTGGCTTTGCTATGATTTCCATTTACATGGAGTATTTCACCATACATTGACTTTCAGTCTGTATGTGTCTCTAGGTCTAAAGTGAGTTTCTTGTAAACAGCATATATATGGGTCTTGTTTTTGTATCATTTAGCCAGTATGTATCTTTTGCTTGGAGCATTTAATACATTTACATTTAAGGTAATTTTTGATATATATGTTCCTATTGGCATTTTCTTACTGGGTTTGATTTTGGGTTTCTCTTTCTTTTCTCTAGTGTTTACTGCCTATATAAGACCCTTTAGTATTTATTGTAAAGATGGTTTGTTCTTACTGAATTCTCTTAACTTTTGCTTATCTTTGAAACTTTTGATTTCTCCATTAATTTGGAATGAAATCCTTGCTGGGTAGAGTAATCTTGGTTGTAGATTTTTTTTTTTTTAAGTATTTTAAATATTTCCTGTCAATCCCTTATGGCTTGAAGAATTCTGATGAATGATTCAGTGTTAATTGTATGGATTTTCCATGTATGTTACTTGCTGCTTTTCTTTTGCTGTTTTTGATATTCTTTCTTTGTGTTTAATATCTGTTAGCCTGACTAGTATGTGTCTCAACATGTCTTTCCTTGGGTTTATCCTGTAAGGGACTCTGCATTTCTTGGACTTGATTGACTATTTTCTTTCCCGTGTTGGGGAATTTTCAACTGTAGTCTCTTCAAAAATTTCCTCAGTGCCTTTCTTCTTCTGTTCTACCTTTAGGACCCTATAACTTGATTATTGGTGTGTTTAATATGTCCCAAGGGTCTCTGAAGCTATCCTTAATTTTTTCATTCTTTTTCCTTTGTTCTGCTTTTCAGGAGCTATTTCCACCTTTCTATCTTCCAGCTCACTTTTCCATTATTCTTCCTCAATTATTCTGCTGTTGTTTCCTTTTAGAGCATTTTTAGGTTCAGTAACTGTGTCATTGATCTCTGTTTGTTTATTCTTTATTTCTTCTATGTATTTACTAATTGTATTAATTGGGTTAATTTTTTTTCTGGCATTTTCTCCTTTTTATTTTCAATACTTTGTGACATCCTTACTATCATTATTTTGAATTCTTTTTCAGGTGGTTTGATTATTTCCTCTTCGTTTATTTCAATTCATGTGTTTCTAACTTGTTCCTTCATTTGTGCTATATTTCTGTCTTTTCAGTTTTTTTCCCCCCTACCTTTCCCTGTATGAGTTCTCCTTTTCCCAGGCTTTAGGGTTGTATTCCTTCTTCTTTTTGGTTTTTGCCTTTGGATGGAAAGGTTTGCTCAGTTTGGGTTGGCTCCTTGCTACAGGTTCTTGTGCTTGTGTTCTAGTGAGAGGAGGTGAGTTTTTTTTTTTTTTTTTTGATGGGTGGAGCTGTTTGAGGTGATATGCTTTGAAGTGTCTATGGGACTCCTGTATGTTGATGATTGCTTTGTGTTTTTGTCTTGTTTGTTGTTTGTGTAAAGTGTCCTGCACTGGATACTGTCAGTAGGTGTGCGATATCACACACCTTTGTGTAAAGATGTTTGCCTTCATGGAAGTTCTCAGTAATTAATACCCCTGGGGTTAGGAGTTCTCTGGCTGTCTGGAATGTTGAATTCAATGCTCCCACCGCAATGGTTCAGGTACAATCCTTGAATAAGTGACTGGGAATACATAAGTTGTTTGTTATGGGATTAAAGGGGGTTGAAGAGAACTCACCAAGACAAAAAGGAAAATATGAAATGAAATAAAAGATGGCCCATATAGATGGTAAATACACAGACAGGTGATTGCAAAAATAATGGGGCATAAACACACACTTACACACACACACAGATATAACCAAAGTGTTCCAAAGAAAAGAGAGTACAAGAGACTGACTTGGTGAGAAAAGGAACCCCAAAGTGATATCAACCAATATAATCTGGAACTAACACTTAATCTGAAAAACTGAGCTTGATCAGTGTACCAACTGGGGAATGTAGCAAAGAGAACACAACAATGTAACATAGATGGTAAAAAAAGAAAGAGTGAAGAACAAAAATAGGAGATGAGAAAGAAAAAAGAAAAGGAAGGGATGGAAGAGAAAGCAAAAACAAGAAAATAAAAAATTAAAAAAGCAGAGATATAGACGTTTGTGAAAAAAAATTATGTTTATTTAGATGAAAATGAAAGAGGAGAGTGAAAAAGTTGGCTTAAAGCTCAACATTCAGCAAACGAAGATCATGGCATCTGGTCCCATCACTTCATGGGAAATAGATAGGGAAAAAGTGGAAACAGTGTCAGACTTTATTTTTGGGGGCTTCAAAATCACTGCAGATGGTGATTGCAGCCATGAAATTAAAAGATGCTTGTTCCTTGGAAGAAAAGTTATGACCAACCTAGGTAGCATATTCAAAAGCAGAGATATTACTTTGCCAACTAAGGCCCGTCTAGTCAAGGCTATGGTTTTTCCTGTGGTCATGTATGGATGTGAGAGTTGGACTGTGAAGAAGGCTGAGCGCTGAAGAATTGATGCTTTTGAACTGTGGTGTTGGAGAAGACTCTTGAGAGTCCCTTGGACTGCAAGGAGATCCAACCAGTCCATTCTGAAGGAGATCAGCCCTGGGATTTCTTTGGAAGGAATGATTGGATAAGAGACTTATGGAAGCTTCCTGTTGGGAGAGACTGACTGTGGGGGAAACTGGGTCTTGCTCTGATGAGATGGCCATGCTCAATAAATATGTAATCCAACTTTCTATTGGTGGGCAGAGCTGTGTTCCCTCCCTGTTGTTTGACCTGAGGCCAAACTATGGTGGAGGTAATGAAGATAATGGCAGCTACAGTCAAAAGGACTTGTGCATGCACTGCCACACTCAGTGCCCCCAACCCTGCAACAGGCCACTGCTGACTCACGCCTCCACCAGAGATTCCTAGACACTCATGGGCAAGTCTGAATGAGTCTCTTGTGGGGTCACTGCTCCTGTCTCCTGAGTCTTGCTGTACACAAGGTTTTGTTTGTGCCTCAAAGAGTGTGTTTCCCCAGTCCTGTGTAAGTTCTGGTTGTGCTATGATGGGGTTAATGGTGACCTCCCCTAGGAGTGCTTATGCCATAGCTAGGTCGGCTACACCCAGAGCCCCTGCCCATGCAGCAGGCCACTGCTGACCCATGCCTCCACAGGAGACACTCACTCAAAGGCTTGTCTGGCTCAGTCTCTGTGGGTTCTCCTGGTACACACAAGGCTTTATTTGAGCCCTCCAAGATTCTCTGGTGGGTATGGGATTTGGTTCTAAAACTGATTTAGCCCTTCCTATTGTTTTTCTAAGGCTTCTCCTTTGCCCTTGGATGTAGGGTATCTCTTTTTGATGGGATCCACCATTCTTTTGTTGACATCTTCAGCAATAAGCTGTAATTTTGGAGTTCTCACAGAAGAAGAGAACACGTCCTTCTACTCCACCATCTTGGATAGTAAGATGGATCGGTGAGATAGTAAGAAGGACAAGGCCCAAGATGGATGAGTCATGATGGAGAGTTCTGACAAAACATGGTCCACTGGAGAAGGCAACTGCAAACCACTTCAATATTCTTGCCTTGAGACCCCCATAAACAGTATGAAAAGGCAAAAAGAGAGGGCACTAAAAGATAAACTCATCAGGTCAGCAGGTGCCCAATATGCTACTGAAGAACAGAAGAGAAACAACTCCAGAAAGAATAAAGATACAAAGCCAGAGCAAGAAAACAAAAACAAAAACAAAACAAAAAACAAAACAACAACAACAACAACAAAAAACACAGTTTTGGATGTGACTGGTGATGAAAGTAAAGTCTGATGCTGTAAAGAACCATATTGCATAGGAACCTGGAATGTTAGGTCCATGGCAAGGTAAATTGCAAGTGCTCCAAAGGAGATGGTAAGAGTAAACATTGACATTTTAGGAATCATTGAACTCAAATGGATTGGGATGGGTGAAATAAACTCACATGACCATTATATCTATTACTGTGAGCAAGAATCTCTTAGAAAAAATGGAGTATACCTCATAGTCAGCAAGAGACTCCGAAAGGCAGCTTTTAGATGTAATCTCAAAAATGACAGAATGATCTCTGTCCATTTCCAAGGCAAATCATTCAATATCATGGTGGTGGTGGTGGCAGTTTAGTCACTAAGTCATGTCTGACTCTGCAAACCCATGGACTGTAGCCCACCAGGCTCCTCTGTCCATAGGATTTCCAGGCAAGAACACTGGAGTGGATTGCCATTTCCTTCTTCAGGGGATCTTTCTGACACAGGAATCAAACTAAATCTTCTGCATTGCAGGCAGTTTCTTTACCAACTGAGCTAGAAAGGAAGCTTTCAGTAATCCAAGTTTATGTCCAACCAGGGATGCTGAAAAAACTGTAGTTGAATGGTTTTATGAAGATCTACAAGACCTTCTAGAACTAATACCTGAAAAAGATGTCCTTTTCATTATAGGGGACTGCAATGGAAAAGTAGGAAGTCAAGAGATACTGGAGTAAAAGGCAAATTTTTCCTTGGAGTACAAAATGAAGCACGACAAAGGCTAATAGAGTTTTGTCAAGAAAACGCTTTGGTCATAGCAAACACCTTCTTCCAAAAACACAAGAGAAGACTCTACACATGAACATTACCAGATGATCAATACCAAAATCAGATTGACTATATTCTTTTTAGCCAAAGATGGAGAAGCTCTTTACATTCAGCAAAAACAAGATTGGGAGTTGATTGTGGCTCAGATCATGAATTCCTTACAGCAAAATTCAGATGTAAATCAAAAAAGTAGGGAAAACCACTAGACCATTCAGGTATGACCTAAATCAAATCCCTTATGATTATACAGGGTAAGTGACAAACATATTCAAGGGATTAGATCTCACAGAGTTCCTGAAAAACTATGGACAGAGATTCGTGATACTGTACAGGAGGCAGTGATCAAGACAATCCCAAAGGAAAATAAATGCAAAAAGGCACAATGGTTTTCTGAGAAAGCGTTACACATAGCTGAGAAAAGAAGAGAAGCTAAAGACAAAGGTGAAAAGGAAGGATATACCCATTTGAATGCAGAGTTACAATAAATAGCAGGGACAGATAAGAGAGCCTTCTTCCATGATCAGTTCAGTTCAGTTCAGTCGCTCAGTCGTGTCCGACTCTTTGCAACCCCATGAATCGCAGCACGTCAGGCCTCCCTGTTCATCACCATCTCCCGGAGTTCACTCAGACTCACGTCCATTGAGTCAGTAATACCATCCAGCCATCTCATCCTTGGTTGTCCCCTTCTCCTCCTGCCTCCAATCCCTCCAAGCATCAGAGTCTTTTCCAATGAGTCAACTCTTCGCATGAGGTGGCCAAAGTACTGGAGTTTCAGCTTTAGCATCATTCCTTCCAAAGAAATCCCAGGGCTGGTCTCCTTCAGAATGGACTGGTTGGATCTCCTTGCAGTCCAAGGGACTCGCAAGAGTCTTCTCCAACACCACAGTTCAAAAGCATCAATTCTTCGGCACTCAGCCTTCTTCACAGTCCAACTCTCACATCCATACATGACCACTGGAAAAACCATAGCCTTGACTAGACGGACCTTAGTCAGCAAAGTAATGTCTCTGCTTTTGAATATGCTATCTAGATTGGTCATAACTTTTCTTCCAAGGAGTAACGCAAAGAAATAGAGGAAAACAATAGAATGGGAAATAC
Organism: Cephalophus harveyi; assembly: GCA_006410635.1. Taxonomy (NCBI): domain Eukaryota; kingdom Metazoa; phylum Chordata; class Mammalia; order Artiodactyla; family Bovidae; genus Cephalophus; species Cephalophus harveyi. Next base: position 143,407 of record SJYT01026809.1, on the reverse strand, counting down.
TAGAGATCTCTTCAAGAAAATTAGTGATACAAAGGGAATATTTCATGCTAAGATGGGCACAAGAAAAGGACAGAAGTTATGGCCCTAATAGAAGCAGAAGGTTTTCAGAAGAGGTGGCAAATATACACAGAAGAACTATACAAAATAATCTTTATGATGCAGATAACCATGATGGTGTGATCACTCATCTGAAGCCAGACATCCTGGAATGCATTGTCAAGTGGGTCTTAGGAAGCATCACTATGAACAAAGCTAGTGGAGGTGATGGAATTCCAGTTGAGCTATTTCAAATCCTAAAAGATGATACTCTTAAAGTGCTGAACTCAATATGCCAGCAAATTTTGAAAACACGACACTGCTTACAAGATTGGAAAAGATCAGTTTTCGTTCTGATTCCNCTAGTGGAGGTGATGGAATTCCAGTTGAGCTATTTCAAATCCTAAAAGATGATACTCTTAAAGTGCTGAACTCAATATGCCAGCAAATTTTGAAAACACGACACTGCTTACAAGATTGGAAAAGATCAGTTTTCGTTCTGATTCCAAAGAAAGGCAATGACAAAGAATTCTCAAACTACCAAACAATTGCACTCATCTCATACACTTGCAAAGTAATGCTCAAAGTTCTCAAGCCAGGCTTCAACAGGATGTTAACCATGAACTGCCAGATATTCAGTTTGGATTTTAAAAAGGCAGAAGAACAAGAGATCAAATTGCCAACATCCGCTGGATCATCGAAAAAGCGAGAGTTCCAGAAATCTTCTGCTTTATTGACTATGCCAAAGCCTTTGACTGGGTGGATCACAACAAACTGTGGAAAATTCTTAAAGAGATGGGAATACCAGGCCACCTCACCTGCTTCTGAGAAATCTGTATGCAGGTCAAGAAGCAACATTTAGAACTTCACATGGAACAATAAACTGGTTACAGATAGGGAAAGGAGTACTTCAAGGCTGTATATTGTCCCCCTGCTTATTTAACTTCTATGCAGAGTCAGTTCAGTTCTGTCACACAGTCGTGTCCCACTCTGCAACTCCATATCATGGTATCTGATCCCATCATGTCATGGCAAATACGTTGGGAAAGTATGGAAGCAGTGAGGAATTTTATTTTATTTTGGCTCCAAAATCACTCCAGATGGTGACTGCAGCCTTGATATTGAAAGATGTTTGCTTCTTGGAAGAAAATCTACGACCAACCTAGACAGCATATTAAAAAGCAGAGACATTACTTTGCCAACAAAGGTCTGTCTAGTCAAAGCTATGATCTTTCCTGTAGTCATGTATGGATATGAGAGTTGGACTATTAAGAAAGCTGAGCACCACTGAGGAATTGATGCATTTGAACTGTGGTGCTGGAGAAGACTCTTGAGAGTCCTTTGGACTGCAAGGAGATCAAACCAGTCAACCCTAAAGGACTTCCTTTGGAAGGACTGTTGCTAAAGTTGAAACTCCAATACTTTGGCCACTTGATGCTAAGGATTGACTCATTTGAAAAGACCGTGACGCTGGGAAATATTGAATGCAGGAGGAGAAGGGGATTACAGAGGATGAGATGGTTGGTTGGCATCACCGACTTGATAGATATGAATTTTTTAAGCTCCGGGAGTTGGTGATGGACAGGGAAGCCTGGTGTGCTGCATTCTATGGGATCACAATGAGTCAGACACGACTGAGTGACTGAACTGATGGTTTCCTATTTGGGGGCACTTGTGCCTGTGCTCTGGTTGGTGGAGGTGTATCTCATCTCTCTGAAGGGTAGCAGTGTGCAGTAATAGGTTTTGGGCTGTCAATTGTTTTACTATGACTTTGGACAGTCCTTTCAGCTTTAGTAGTGATAGACACATCTATTTCTGAAGCTGCAACAAAGACGCTCTCTCAGCACATCATCACTGCTGCCAGCCCCTTATTTGTCCCTGGATCTTTGCCTAAGTTTCCACCCCCAGGTCCTGCCCTGCACTTCAGGTCGAAGTTTGCTAGGCAGGGGCTTGTGCAACACTTTTCTCTGCTCCCTGATGCTGCCCTCTGCTTCGTCGAGATTTGCGTGTGCTTCTCTGCACTCTGAACCTGCCCTCTGCTCTGGAGGCTTATGTGTGCTTCTCTTGTCACCCTGGGCCTTCCCTCTGTGCCATGGAGGTTTATGTGCTCATCTCTCAGCATCCTGGGCCCACCGTCTGCCCTGCGGGGCTGTGATTGCTTCTCTCATCACCCTGGGTCCTCCCTCTGTGCCACGATATTTGTGTGTGATTCTCTCACCTACCCCAGCCTGTCATCTGGTCAGGACCAAGGTCCATGAGCTGCTTATGCATTGGAGAAGGAAATGGCTACCCACTCCAGTGTTCTTGCCTGGAGAATCCCAGAGACGGGGGAGCCTGGTGGGCTGCCATCTATGGGGTCGCAGAGTTGGACACGACTGAAGAGACTTAGCAGCAGCAGCAACAGCATAGGAGTTCTTCCATATCTTGATGAGTTTTTGATGTATTTGTGGGGAGGCTGGCGGTCTCCCCAACTTACTCCTCTGCCATCTTCTTCCACTTGAATTCTTTTTATTTGTGTTCTCTTCAATTTATCTCATAAATATCTTGCAGTTTTAAATGCACAGGTTTACTGTATCCTGGGCTAAATTTATTATTAAGTATTTTGTCAATTTTGATGCTATTGTGAATAGGATTGTTTTCTTTATATTTTCAGAATTTCTATTATTAATGTGTAGAAATGCTACTGAGTTTTGTATTTTGAATTTTTTTAAAGTCTGTTGATTTGTTATGTCAATGCTAATTTTTTAAATTGGCATATAGTTTCTTTAAATTGCTGTGTCAATTTCTTCTCTATAGCAAGCTGAGTCATCCATATACATAAATATAGTCCCTCTTTGGGGGGATTTCCTTCCCATTTAGGTCAACTAGAGTTCCATGTAGTATACAGTAGGTTTTCTTTATCTATTTTATACATAGTAGTGTGTATATGTCAATCACAATCTCCCATTTCATCACACCACCCTACCTCCTTGGTATCCATATTTGTTCTCTTCATTCATGTCTCTACTTCTGCTTTGCAAATAAGATTATCTTTCCATTTTATTTTTTAAAGTCCACAAATGTGTGTTAATAGATAACATTTGTTTTTCTTTTTCTGATTTACTTCACTCTGTATGACAGTTTCTTTGTCTACATCCCTGCAGACTGCAGATTTTCTTTCCATGGATGAGTAATATTATACTGTGTATATACTCTACATCTTCTTTAGTCAATCCTCTGTTGTTGGGCATTTAGGTTGCTTCTGTGTCCTGGATTTGTAAATAGTACTGCAATGAACATTAGGGTGCATGTATATGTTCAAAGTATGGTTATCTCTGAGTATATGTCCAGGAGTGGGAATGCTGGGTGATATGGCAGTTTTATTCCTAATTTTTAAAGGAGCTCCATACTGTTTTCAGTAGTGGTTATATCAGTTTACCTTTCCAACAGCAGTGCGAGAGGGTTCCCTTTACTCCACACTCTCTCCAGTATTTATTGTTTGTAGATTTTTGATATGTCTCTTTAATAAATGATGCTGGATAAACTGGACAACTACATGTAAAAGAATAAAATTAGAACACTCTCCATCATATACAAAAATAAACTGAAAATGGATTGAAGACCTGAATCTAAGGCAAAACACTGTAAAACTCTTACAGGAAAACATAGGCAGAACAGTTTTTTACATAAGTTGAAGCAAGATCCTCTATGGCCCACCTCCTAGAGTAATAAAAATAAAAACAAAAATAAACAAATGAAGCCTAATAAAAGCTTTAGTAACAGCAAAAGAAGCCATAAATAAGATGAAAAGACAGCTCTCAGTATTGGGGAAAAAAAAAATTGTAGATGAAGCAACTGACAAAGGATTAACTGCCAAAACATACAAATAGCTCATGCAGCTCACTATCAAAAAGCTAACGAACAACCCAATCAAGAAATGGGCAGAAAACATAAATAGACATTTATACACAGAAAACATGCAGATGGCCAGCAAACACATAAAAAGATGTTCAACATCACTACAAGAAATGCAAATCAAACTAAGAGAAATGCAAATCAACTCAAAACTGCAATGAGCTATCCCCTTACACTAGTCTGTATGCTGATTTTTGTATCTTGAAACGTTACTGAATTCATTAGTTGTAAATGCTCTTTGATGGTGTCTTTACAATTTATTTATAATGTATAAATGGCATCTACAGAGCATCTCTTTTTCCTTTATGACTTTGTTGCTTTTTATTTCTTTTTCTTGCCTAATTGCTGTGGCTAAGATTTGCCAAAACTATGTTGAAAAGGTGTGCTAAGACTGGAAATCATTTTCTTGTTCTTGACCTTAGAGGAAAATCTTTCAATCATTCATTATTATGATATTAGTTTTGGTCTTGTCATATATGGCCTTAGTTATGTTGAGATATGTTTCTTTTATCATCAATTTGTTTTAGAGTTTTGTCATAAAAGTATAGTGCATTTTTTTCCAAATATTTTTTTCTGTGTCTATTGAGATAATCATGTAATTCTTCCCTTTCACTTTGATAATGTATATCACAATTATCGATTTGCCTATGTTAAACTAACTTTGCACCTCAAGGATAAATCCCATTTGATCATGGTGTATGATAATGTAAATGCGATACTGAACTTAGTTTGCTTATATTTTTGTTGATAATTTTGCATATATTTATTCCTTAGCAATATTAATCTACAGTTTTCTCTTCTTGTAAAGTCTTTGTTGAGCTTTAGTTTTGGGGTAATGCTGGTCTCTTAAAATGAGTTTGAATATGTTCTCTCTTTTTTCATATTTTGGGACAGTTTGAGAAGGATTAACTCTTTTTCAAATGTTTGGTAGAATTCACCAATGAAATCCTCTGTTCCTGGGCTTTCGCTTTGTTGGTAGGTTTTCAATTATGGATAGAATCTGTTCATCTGGTATTAATTTGTTCAAATTTTCTAATTCTTCCTGATTCAATCTTGGTTGGTTGTATATTTATAGGAATTTATCCATTTCTATGTTTATCTACTTTATTGATAAGCAATTGTGCTTAATAATTTCTTATGATTATTTTTATTTCTGTTTTATGGGTTATAGTGGCCCTCTTTTGTTTCTGATTTTATTTTTATGAGTCTTCTTTTTGTCTCCTGGTTGTTCTAGCTAAGTGTTTGCCAACTGCATGTATCTTTTCCAAAACCAACTTTTATTTTTGCTGATCTCTATTTTTTTTCTCTCTCTTCTCTATTTTGTGTATTTCTTCTCTAATCTTTTTTATCTTCTTCCCTCTGAAAACTTTAGGCTTAACATGTTCTTCTCTAGTTCTGTGAGATATAAAATTATTGTTTATCTGCAATATTTCTTCTTTATTAATGTAGGCATTTATTATTAGATACATCCCTCTTAGGAAAGCTTTTCTGCTTCCCAGAAGATTTGGTATGTTACTTTCTCTTTTTTTCAAGGTATTTCTTTGCTTTCCTTTTGCTTTTTATTTAATCTATTCAGGATTTTTATTTTAACTTCCATGTACTTGTGTGTGTTTTTCTTTCTTCTTGTTATTGATTTATTGTTTCTTAACCTTATGCTAAGAAAAGATACTTGGCATAATTTCTATCATTTTAAATCTGTTGAGGCTTGTTTTGTGACCTGTCATATTATCTATCTTAGAAAAATATTTCATGCATTCCATAGCACAGGGCATCTGTCACCACACATCCCTCAGGGATGAGATTGGATACTTCTCAGCAGTAATGATGAACTGAATAAAGGGCTCCATGGATGATACAACACATTGGTTAAAGATTCAAACCAGGTAGAACTTCCAACCAAACTCCCTGATCAGACAGGGCACCTGGTTGGGCTCTATGAATGGGCAGAACTAATGTCCAAAATCTCTGCTCAGTCGCCACCATAAGCAGCAATGTGGTCTGCCAATATCTGAGTACTAGTTTCTGTAAGCCAGGCCACCTTATCATCTCTATATAATCCCCAGTGCTTAATTTCTGCAGATTCCCCAGTGATCTCCATGAGATAAGACCTAACTGAGCCAACTAAGTAATCCTCCATACTGGTGAAACTGGTTATCCACTTTGGGTTCTCTTTTTCCCATTGGGGAAACTGTAGGCCCAGGGAAACTTCTCATTGGAGCACTGCAGTGGACTAGGAGAAGGGCAATACGATTAAAATATAGCTGTTCCTCTTATTCTTCTAATACATCCTTCTTGATCTTTTTTGTTCATAGAGGACTTTCAACTTTGCCTTCAGATTTTGGATTTTTCTTATTGGTGACTAGTTTATGAATGAGGTGAGGTGAAGGTGAAGTCGCTCAGTCGTGTCCGACTCTTTGCGACCCCGTGGACTGTAACCTACTAGGCTTCTCCGTCCATGGGATTCTCCAGGCAAGAATACTGGAGTGGATTGCCATTTCCTTCTCCAAGGGATCTTCCCGACCCAGGGATCGAACCCGGGTCTCCCGCATTGGAGGCAGACGCTTTAACCTCTGAGCCACCAGGGAAGCCCAGTTTATGAATAGTTTCTAATTTTTCTTGGTGAGGAAGACTGAAATTAGTATAAACCTATGTCACCATATTGATATCATTCTCCTAATCTAGTCTTGTAAAACTGATTGTAGTACAATTTGTTCATTTATCTCTTTCCAAATTTGGATATTTCCTTTTTTAAAATTTATTTATTTTAATTGGAAGCTAATTTCTTTACAATATTGTAGTGGTTTTGTCATGTGTTGACATGAATCAGCCATGGGTGTACATGTGTTTCTTATCCTGAACTCCCCTTCCACTTCTCTCCCCCTCCCATACCTCTGGGTCATCCCAGTGCACCAGCCCTGAGCACCCTGTCTCATGCATTGAACCTGGACTGGAGATCTGTTTCATATATGATAATATACATGTTTCAATGCTATTGTCTCAAATCATCCCACCCTCACCTCCCACAGAGACCAAAAGATTCTTCTATACATCTGTGTCTCTTTTGCTTATATGTCTCACATATAAGGTTATCATTACTGTCTTTTTAAATTCCATATATATATATATATGTAAGTATACTGTATTGATTTTTTTTTTTCCTGGCTTACTTCACTCTGTATAATAGGCTTCAGTTTCATCCACCTCATTAAAACTGATTCACATTTATTCTTTTTAATGGCTGAGTAATATTCCATTGTGTATACGTACCACACTATTTTATCCATTTGTCTGCTGATGGACATCTAGGTTGCTTCCATGTCCTGGCTATTATATAAGAAAGCCTTGTTATTAAGAATCATGATATTATAGATATCCTTGTATATCTGCTCTGGTGCACATGTGCAAGATTTTCTCTAAGGTAAAAATTTTGAAGTGAAATTTCTGAAATGTGGTTCATCAATTTAGTATAATAGCACTGGATTGTTTTCTAAAGTGGTTATACCAATTTACATTTCAAACAGCAATGTATAAGCATCCCCTAGATACACATTTTCCCTAACTCTTGATATTCTCCAGCAATTTAATTTTTGGCAATATACAGTGAAAGTGACATAATTTTATTGATTTTTGTTAATGAATAGTAGTTTTGAGCATCCCTTTATATTTACATTCCACAAACATGCTTTTTCTTTTGAGTAATGGCTGTTGTCAATTGCATTGTTACTTATCTTTTCATATTAATTTATAGAAGTGCTTTATTTTTTGATTATATGTATTTCAAAAATTGACTTCATGTTTATAGTTTGACTTTTCTTTTTTCTCGTGGTATTTGTTGATGAGCAGAACTTTAAAATTTTAATGTAGCCAAATTAATTAATCTTTTAAGTTAGCATTCTATGTTTGTTTTTTAAATAATATCTTCTATTACAGAAATAATTTTAAAAAGAGATTTAAAATAATATCTTCCACTACATTACAGTCAATATATTCTTCTACAGTATCTCTAAAGTTTTAAATTTTCCTTATAGAATTTGGGCATATTTTCTACCAGGGGTTAATTTTTTTAATTATGCAAATACTTATTCATTTTTTCCTATAGATAAGAGAATTTTCTTCAATGTATTGTAAACCTCATCCTTTCCCAATTGATCCGCAATACCCCCTTGCATTGTCTATTCAAACACAGTTATGTCTGGTTTTGTATTGTGAAGTCTTATCAACGTGTTAATTTTTCTGTCACTAACACCAATACCCACTATCTTATTCACTTAGCCATGTAGTGAAATTTGATACCTAGTAAGGAAAGTTTCTTTCTTCTTTCCCACTGATTTTTACATTTTCAAATTAGTGGTAAATTCAGATTTTTATTTTTAAAAACGTGATTTTGATTGGAATTTCAATTAAACTATATAACTACATAGTAAAATCAAGAACTTTGATAATTTCAATGT
>SJYT01026809.1:92932-116985 GCA_006410635.1 Cephalophus harveyi | reverse complement strand
GCAGTTATTCTGTTTCTCAAATTACTTGATAGTGAAAAAAAAGATGAATAAACAGTGATAAATCTTTCTGATCATATCAAATTTCTCAAACCTAACAGGATATTTTGTACAAATACTGGAAATACAAAACAATTTTGTGGAAAAAATGAAGACTTTTGTTTTTATAATTCATTCATGAATATAAGCTATTTACTCAAGTACTCTTGCCTACTATTAATACTATTGGCATATTTACTAGAAAGATTAAATGTAAGTTAAAGTATTTGATATCCTTATTACCTGCCCCAGATATTGGAATCAAATCCACACTCAACAACAAAGAATCTAAGTTCAGAGTCTTCATTGTAATTAGAAAATACATGGCCTGCTTGCCAAAAACTAAAGAGCTTCTGACTATGTTGTGTAATTTAATAAGTGTTTAATCCCAGGTCTTAAAACCAAAGAGCTTCAAATTACTTTCATTAATATAAACTTATTGTGACTTGCAATCTTAGTTTTCTTATTTATATATTCTTAGTTCTTGAATAATACTTGTCATATAGCACTAAGTTGACATGTGTTTTTAGAAATTCTCCTATGGTGTTTTTATTTTACATGTGCATTTTAAGTAGATTTAGTCATTATTATCTGGTAGTCTTGAGACGTTTACTTTCCCTAGCCAAGGGCACTAGAAAAGAGGATAGCTATTTGTTCTTGATGATTAGAAAAGGAGAGATCAACATTAGGAAAATTTTCAAGAGGTTATATATTAAAAATGAAAAATTTTAGAGCAAAGCAAGAGAGAGGGAGTGAGAATGAAGTGAGTAGTCCTGATACAGCAGGAAGACACTGGATTCCTATACTGAAGATGAAGAGCAAAGGATAGAAGACATATTTAAAATTATGATATGATCTGAATTGTGTCCACCTTGAATTCATATGTTGAAATCCTAACATGCAATATGGCTGTATTTAGAGCTAGTGCCCTCATGGAAGTTATTATAGTTAAATGAAGTCCTAAAAGTAGAGCTCTGATTTGATAGGATTAGTTTTCTTCTAAGAAGAGATCCAAGTGACTCTCTATCTCTTCAACATATGAGGACACAGTAAGAATTCATTCAACTGGAAACCTGCAAGAAGCTTCTCACCAGAACCTAATCATGCTGGCATACAAATCTTAGACTTCTAGTCTCCAGAAAATAAATTCTGATATTTAAACCACACTTTTATGGTATCTTGTGATGCAAGCTGGAGATGACGAAGACAAAATGTAAATAAAGCCAGATATTTAAAATTAGGCAAATTATACAAATTTGATTATTAATCTAAATGCCTTTCATTAAAGGGATACAGTTAGGGAAATGTAGCAAAGATGGTAAAGTAAGAAGACCCTGAAATCACCTCCTCCCATGGACACATCAAAATTAGAACTACTTACACAGCAACTATGAATGAGAAAAAAAAAAAATACCAGTGAAAAATATTTTCACAACTAAAGGCAGAAAAATGGGTAGGAGGGGCAGGGTGATAATGTAGTCAGAACCCGCAGTGTGTCAGTCACCTACAAACTGAAGAAACTTCACAATTGTAGAGTTCCTCCCTATCAGCATGAGACTTGAGCCCCACATTGAGTTCCCCAGCTTGGGAGACCTACACCTGAAAGAGGGCAGTAGATCATGTGGCTTTGATAATCAGAAAGGCTTATATTTAGAGAGCTATAGGAAATAGACACTCTCTCTTAAAGGATGTGCACAAAATCTCACAAACTCACAGTTCCAGCACAGAGGCAGTAGTTTGAAAAGAGCTAGGAGGAGAAAGGGATAATAGAGGATGAGATGGCTGATAGCACTACTGACTCAAACAATGATATGAGTTTGAGAAAACTCTGAGAGATGGGGAGGACACGGAAATCCTGGTGTGCTACAGTTCATGGGGTCACAAAGAGTCAGAGCATCTTTGCAACTGAACAACAACCGAACAACAACAAGGTCACATGCACTTGCTGATCTTGGAGAGCCTCAGGGAGAGTCAGGAAGAAACTGTGACTCTGTCTGGGGATGGAATTGCTGGTGTTAGCCATTATTTGGAGCTCACTCAACCAGTCTATTGCAACTCTGGCTAGTGCCACCTTTTTCACTCATTTTATTGAGAGATAATCAGCATACAACCCTATAAAGTACACAGAATAATGATTTGGCTTACATCATAGAATGATTATTGCAATAAATTTAGTGATCATTCATTTCATAGATACAACATAAAATAAAAACATGTTTTTCTTTATTGATGATAAACTCAGGATTTCACTCTCTTGACTCATATATCACATACAAAAGTACGCATTATATCATGTTTTACGTTTAGTACTCATCTTATGAATGGAAGTTTGTAACCCTTGACCATCTTCATCCAATTCTCCCTCTCCCCAGTCCTTGTCTCTGATCTCTTTTTCTATGAGCATTTTTGTGAAGTAAAATTGACCTGCAAAATTATGTTAGTCTTTGGTGCACAAAAAAGCAGTTTAGTATTTCTATCCATTATAGAATGATCAAGACAAATCTAGTTATCATCTATCAACATACAAACATGTAATAACTGAACTTATTATTGACTACTTTCTCCACACTGTATATTTCATACCCTTGACTCATTTACTTTGTAACTAGAAAGTTCATAACTCTTAATATTCTTCACTTATGTAACTCATCTGCCCACCCAACGTTTTCAGATAGTCACCTATTTGTTTTCTATAACTGTGATTCTGTCTTTGTCTTGTTGTTCATTTAATTTGCTTTTCAAATTTTACATATAAATGAAATCATATGATACTTGTCTTGCCCTTGGCCTTGTTTGTGGCAAGGAAATGAAGGGCATTGCATAATAAAGGATCAAACAGGAAGGTACAAAAATTGTGAAAATATATAAAGTCAACATAAAAGCACCTAAATACATAAAACTCAGATATTAAAAGACATAAATGGAGAGAGTTACAATGACACAACAATAGTAGGGGACTTTAACACCTCACTTACACCAGTGTGTAGACCATTCTGATAAAAAAGGAATGAGGAAACACTGGACTTAAATGATACCTTAGTCCAAATGGACTTTATATATGTTAAATATATATTAAATAAATAATTAATAAATTAAAATAAGTAAAATATAAATATATAAAATAAATTGGAATAAAATAAATACTATATATTTCATCTATGAAATAAAATATATTATATATATATATAAATATATATTAAATACATCTAGATAAATATTTTATATATGTAGAACATTTTGTTAAAAAAAAAGGCAGAATACACATCTTTTGAAAGTAAAGCTGGCTTAAAACTCAACATTCAAAACACTAAAATTATGGTATCCTGTCCCATCACTTCATGGCAAATAGATGGGGAGACAATGGAAAGAGTGATAGACTCTATTTTCTTGGGTTCCAATATCACGGCAGATAGTTCTGCAGCCACAAAATGAAAAGATGCTTGCTCCTTGGAATAAAAACTATGTCAAACCCAGAAAGTGTTTTAAAAAGCAGAGACATTACTTTGCCTAGAAAGGTTCATATAGTCAAAGCTATGATTATTCCCAGTAGTCATGGATGGATGGGAGATTTGGACTATAAAGAAGGCTGAGCACCAAAGAACTGACACTTTCAAATTGTGGTATTGGAGAAGACTCTTAAGAGTCCCTTGGACTGCAAGGAGATCAAACCAGTCTATCCTAAAGGAAATCAACCCTGAATATTCATTGGAAGAACTGATGCTGAAACTCCAATATTTTGGCTACCTGATGTGAAGAGCTGACTCATTGGAAAAGACCCTGATGCTGGGAAAGATTGAAGGCAGGAGGAGAAGGGGACAATAGAGCATGAGATGGTTGAATGGCATCACTGACTCAATGGACATGGGTTTGAGCAAGCTCCAGGAGATGGTGAAGGACAGGGAAGTCTGGCATGCTGCAGTCCATGGGGTTGTGAATGATTAGACATGACTGAGTGACTGAAAAACAAAGCAACAACAGAATATTATCCAGGATAGCTGTCATGCTAAGCTACAAAATAAGTCTCAATACAATTAATATTGAAATTATGTAAAATATCTTTTTCAACCACAAGTTTATAAGACAAGGATCCATACTCTTACTACTTTTGTTCAAGATATTATTACAAGTTACAGCCACAGTATTTCAGAAAGAAGTAAGAATTAAAATAAATCCAAATTGGAAAGGAAGAAGTAAACTTTTCACTATATGTACTATTCAGTTCAGTTCAGTTCAGTCACTCAGTTGTGTCCAACTCTTTGCAACCGCATGAATCACAGCACACCAGGCCTCCCTGTCCATCACCAGCTCCTGGAGATCACTCAAACTCACGTGCATCGAGTCAGTGATGCCATCCCACCATCTCATCCTCTGTCGTCCCCTTCTACTCCTGCTCCCAATCCCTTCCAGCATCAAGGTCTTTTCCAATGAGTCAACTCCTTGCATGGGGTGGTCCAAGTATTGAAGTTTCAGCCTCAGCATCAGTTCTTCCAGTGAACACCCAGGACTGATCTCCTTTAGGATGGACGGGTTGGGTCTCCTTAGTACACATATAAAATTGTAGCTATGTCAATGTTTTAAAATCATTAATATTGTTAAAAATACCATAATATCCAAAGCAATCTACAGACTCACTGCAATTCCTATCAAAATACTAATGGCATTTTCACAGAAGTATAATAGATAATCCTAAATTTGTATGGGAAGGCAAAAGATACTGCAAAGCAAAAACCATCTTGGGGACGAAGAATAAAGCTGGATTTCAAATGCTTCCTGATTTTAAACTATACTACAAAGCTGAATTAATCAATAGAGTTTTATACTTATACAAATACAGATAGAACAATGAAACAGGGTAGAGAGCCCTACCCCCAAAAATGTTTTTATGATCATACTGTAGTCACAAAATTAAAAGATGCTTGTTCCTTGGATGAAAAGCTATGACCAACCTATAAAACATACTAAAAACAGAGACATCACTCTGCCTACATAGGTCCAAATAGTCAAATCTATGGTTTTTCCGATAGTCATGTATGGATTTGAGAGCTGGACCATAAAGAAAGCTGAACATCGAAGAATTGATGCTTTTGAACTGTGGTGTTGGAGAAAACTCTTGAGAGTCCCTTGGACTGCAAGCAGATCAAACTAGTCAATCCTAAAGGAAATCAGCCTTGAATATTGGAAGGATTGGTGATCAAGCTGAAGCTCCAGTACTTTAGCCACCTGATGCAAAAAGGTGAGTTATCAGAAAAGACGGTGGTGCTGGGGAAGATCAAAGGCAGAAGAAGGGGATGACAGAGGACGAGATGGTTGGATGGCATCACCAATTCAATGGACATGAGTTTGAGCAAGCTCCAGGAGATGGTGAAGTTCAAAGAAGCCAAGTGTGCTGCAATCCACAGAGTTGCAAAGAGTTGCACATGACTGAGTGATTGAACAACAACAACAAATCTGCAACAAAGTGGACAAGAGTATACAACTTGGAAAAAACAACTTCTTCAATAAATGGTTTTGGGACAGTTATGTGCAAAAGAATCAAACAGGACCATTATTTCAGACCATATTAAAAATAACCTCAAATTGAATTAAAGATTTAAATGTAAGACCTGAAACCATAGAACTCCTAGGAAAAAACAAAAGGAGTATGCTCTGTGACATTAGTCTTAGTAATATTTTTGGATATATCTCCCTAGCCAAAAGAAATGAAGCAAAAATAAATAAATTGGATTACTTCAAAATAAAAAGTTTTTTCACAGTAAAAGAAACTATTAGCAAAATGAAAAGGCTATTTATTGAGCTGGGAAATTTATTTGTAAATGACATATTAGATAAGGAGTTAACTTTCAAAATACACAAAGTATATAAAAACTAAACATCAAAAATTTTAAAAAGCTGTTTAAAAGTTGGGCAGAGGGACTGAATAGACATTTTTAGAAAGAAGATATACAAATGACAATAGACACATAAAAAATCCTCAACATCATTCATCATCAGAAAAATGAAAATCAAAACCACTAAAAGATCCTAGCTCATACATATCTGAATGGCTGTTATCGAAAGAACAACAAACTGTGTTAATGGCAAGGATCTGGAACCCTCAGACTTTGTTAGTAGGAATGTAAATTGGTGTAGGCACTATGGAAAACAGTATGTATATTCCTCAAAAAGGAGAAAATAGAACACATATAAGTAGGTTCTAAAACCAAAATAAGTGATCAAATATAGAGTGATTTAGAGACACAGGGAACAAACTGGTGATTGTCAGAGGAGAAGTTAGTAGGAAGAGGAAAGAAAAAGATGAGGATGATTAAGAGATAAAATTCTAGTTACAAAAGAAATGAGCCAAGAGTTGGAAATATGCAATGTGGGAAATATAATCAATAAATATGTACTACCTTTTTATGATGGGATTTGCAACTAGATGTATCTTAGTGATCATTTGAAATGTATAAAAATATCAAATTACTATGTTGTTAAGAGGACTTGACGTAGTGTTGTATGTCAATTATTCTTTAAAAACAAACATTCACAGAACAAGACATCAGATTCGTGGTTACCAATGTATGAGTATGAGTATTTGGTTACCATATGATGTATGAGTGAGGGGGTAATTGAATGAAGGTGCTCAAAAAGCACAAACTTTCAATTGTAATATAAGTAAGTACTAGGGATGGAATGTGCAACATGACACATATAATTAACACTGCTGCTGTTAAGTCGCTTCAGTCGTGTTTGACTCTGTGCGACCCCATAGACAGCAGCCCACCAGGCTCCCCTGTTCCTGGGATTCTCCAGGCAAGAACACTGGAGTGGGTTGCCATTTCCTTCTCCAATACATGAAAGTGAAAAGTGAAAGTGAAGTCGCTCAGTCATGTCCAATTCTTTGTGACCCCATGGATGCAGCCTACCAGGCTCCTCCGCCCATGGGATTTTCCAAGCAAGAGTACTGGAGTGTGTTGCCATTATCTTCTCCTGTGTGTTATACGTGAAAGTTGTTAAGACAGTGAATCTTAAGTGTTCTCAGCAATTAGGGTTAGGGGCTGAGAAAACAAAGTTTCCATTTTTTTAAATTTTTAAACCTTTCTGAGATGAATGCTCACTAGATTTATTGTGATAATCATTTCATGATGTATGTAAGTCAAATCATTTTGCTGTACACTTTATTCAGTGCTACATGCCAGTTAAACTTCAATAAACTTGGAAGAAAAATATTTTAAAAATAAAATATACAGAAATAAGCACACATATATCTATTATAGGTAAAAATGAAGCACATGTACATATATAAGAATATTGTACAATTATCAAATATGTCTACACATTGAAAGTCTTGAGCTAGTAAGAAAAGCATAATTACTAGTGATTGTATTCAGCAAATTTTGAAGGAAAAATACTAAATGTGCATATTCTTATGCTTGTGATTGTTTTAGTACATTTTATATACACATCAAAGATTCTTAGTGGTATGACTATCTCACTGTTATGTATGGCTACATGTGTGTCCTTGGTTTAGTAGAAACTAAAAAAAAAAGCTTTTAAAAAATATTGTACTTTACAGTATTTGAATAATTTACAAAATTATATATATTTGAGAATATTTTTATATGAAAACAAGCAAATTTTCTAGGTTCAGGGTCAACATTTCAGATTTCATGTTTTAGCTCTCTCTTTTATATATATGTTTAGCTCAGACACCAACTGTGAGATTTTAGGCAGGATACTGCTTCTACTGAAATATTTATTGCAATTCTTGCTTTAAGATTTTTGTCCAGGGATAATATATGTAGAAAATGCCTTGTGCATTGTTCTGTAAATAACAAGGCCATATACCAGAAATGCTCACTTCTTTAAACACAAAATCAGGAAACAAGGAAAAAGAAGAACAATCCCTTTATCTTGAATATTTTTGCTTGGAGCTCTTGTGGGAATTAGTTTCATCCCAAAAAGCAAATTTTAAGAAAAGAAAANACAAGGCAATATACCAGAAATGCTCGCTTCTTTAAACACAAAATCAGGAAACAAGGAAAAAGAAGAACAATCCCTTTATCTTGAATATTTTTGCTTGGAGCTCTTGTGGGAATTAGTTTCATCCCAAAAAGCAAATTTTAAGAAAAGAAAAATAGCAACCAGTGCTAAAGCTATAATTTCACTTGCTACCCACTCTCATGTTATTTGTGGAATTCCATTATATAAAGATTAGCAAGGGAGAATATAAATAAGTAGAGCATGTGATTTTATAGAGATCTTAAAACTGATAAATACATGTAGATCTCAAGCCTACTTGACTTCATTCAAGATTTGTTTGATTCTTGCATAAATCTGAGTGGACCAAGGATACTGCCAGATTACTGAGACTCTTCCCTCCTGTTCTGTCTCTGTTAGAACATTATTGACTTGCATTTCCAAACTTAGAAAAGGTCTCCACCAGTAGAAATTAAGAAAGTAATTTCAGCAATAAACAACCAAAACTAATCAATAGGAAACACTTAAAGAAAGAGAAATCATAATGACTGCAATAAGGAGTACTATTATGCTGTACTAAACAATTCCAGATTTTTGTCATTGTCAATTCAAAGATGTCACTAGATATAATATCATAAAACACAAAGATATTCAAATCATGATAACTGATGAGCAAGAAATCCAGTTTATTACTAGATCTCTCTCCTCAAACATTCTGAAGAGCCTCTGAGGATGGTTACATTGTCTTCTTAGTTTATCTTGTTGTGCCAAGAAAACAGAAATCCAGATGTGATTACTTTTGCACAACTTTGTAAATACTGGCTTCTTGAAAGCCCACTGGCTGGGTTACAGCCACGGCAGTCATGGTGCCATTAAAAAAATGCAAGTCAACTTTGACTGTGGGACCTGAACTAGAAAACTGCTGCTGGCTACAGCTGTGGCAGTCCGCTGGTACAAACAGTAATTCAGGTTTCTTTTTGATTGACTCAGACCCAAGTGATTTCTACTTAACCAAGGTGTGGATAAACCATCAGTGTTGAGCCCGTCTGTGAAGAAACAGAAGAAAAAGTTCAGGACCACAGAGAGACCAAGTAGCAGGGAATAGCTCTTAGAATCTACACACAGCCATTTTCCCAGACAGAGCAATTGAGGGAAGGGGCAGCAGGCATAATTGACAGTAATAAGAACACTTGGACAGCATGCCCAAAATCTATTGTCTTCCCAGACCTCAGTTAAGGTATAATAATTTTCTCACATCCAAAATGTCAGAAAGAATTTATCTCATTTCTTGTTATCAGATCTAGAACTCAAATGCATGTTTTGAATCAGAGGTAGGTGTTAACTGTGCCTAGAATCCTTGCTTTTCCATACAACTGATGAAAATCACTGCCATTACTGCACCTCCAAACACCATTGCCAGAAAAGGAAGGAAAGCATTATAGGGACCCAGTGGTTCTCTTGCTGACGCTATGTAAACTGAAGCCACCGTCAAGCACCAAACTTACCTAACAAGAACCTAGAGAAGAAAGAGCCTCTCTCTTTCAATCTCAAATCTCTCTCTCTCTCTCTCTTTTTTTTTTTTTTAAAGGAAGGAAAGCATTATAGGGACCCAGTGGTTCTCTTGCTGACGCTATGTAAACTGAAGCCACCGTCAAGCACCAAACTTACCTAACAAGAACCTAGAGAAGAAAGAGCCTCTCTCTTTCAATCTCAAATCTCTCTCTCTCTCTCTTTTTTTTTTTTTCCTTTTTTGCCTCAGGGTAAACTATCACCAGATTGATTCACAGCAGCAGTTTACATTCATTTTAAAGAAAAAATTCTACCTGACACCTCAGAGATAATTTTTCACACAGGGACTCAATAGGTCATTGCAGAAATATCAATAGATTTATTAAAGTGGTTAAGAGCCAGATTCTTTGGTCTGTAGCTCAGCTCTTTATTTATTAGCTCTGTGACCTTGGGCAAGTTATTTGCCTTCTCTGGGTCTTAGTACCTTAATCTGAGAAGAAACAGGATTTTTTTTAACAGTGTAGCACAGGGCAGCTGTGAAGTTAGAAAAAAAAAATAATGATGCATTACATATGTGAAAAACAGTGACCACATATAGTAAATGTTCTATAAATAATTTTCTTACTTTGGCATAGGTTTGTTTCATAAATCTGTCATATTCAAATGTATAGCTACTTGTAATAGTGGCTACCATAAGCATATTGCACCAGAAAGGATGACAAAAGAGAAGGAGAATAGACAGGTTATGCAGGAAAAAAGTAGAAAAGTCTTGCCACTATTCCCAAGACAATCTGCGCCTAAAGCTGGCACCTCTAGGTCATGAAAAGCATTTTTCCCGAAAACACTGCTTGCAATTCTCCATCCTTTCAAGAACAATGGTAAATTGTGGCATTTTAAAACTAAACTTGTTAAACAATAAAAATTAAAAGGTTGTATCTTATGTGTGTTTTGTTTTGTTTATTGGGTGATAGTTATTGCAGGCTTTTTGAGAAAACTGATAGAGACAGAAATGCATTTGGTTACTCAAGTCTTGCTAAAGGGCTGTTCTGCCCACTAAAAATCTCCAAAAATAACCCTCCAGCAGAAGACTTTCAGAGACTTACCTTTTCTTTGTATAAGGCAACTCTTTCCAATTATTCTTTTGCACTGTCATTTATAAACAGTGAATAGCTATGAAGGAAGAGCTTTTCAGCAAAGGGAAGCAGTGACATTCAACCCTTAGTTGCCACATTCTATTCTTTGACTCCATTATTTGAGACAGTCATGAAAATGCCATGATTTAAATTGTGAGAGTTGATGATGGCATTTCAGTAGGTTTCAGGAAAACTTTATGGGTACTTCTATTTAACTTTTTTATTGTATAATAAAATGTTTTATCTTTATTTTACAAAATGTAAAATGATTGAGTGTATAGAAGAATTAAAAGTCATCTGTAATCCTAAAACAGAAGGCAATCACTTTAAAAATGTGTGCATATGTGTGAGAGAGAACTAATATGTACGATGCCACCCAGTTAGATAGAAATAAAATGCATTGTATATGTAATATAAATGAGAAAATAGGAATTAAGATCAGGCTAAAAAAGCATTATTTTACTTATTAAACTATTCTTCTATTGCTAAATGTTAGGTTGTTTCTATCGTTTTTAACTCCCAATTAATGCTGTGAAGACCTTTCTAGAGCATAAAAGTTTGATTCTTGAATATTTTCTTAGAATTTATTCTTTGAAGTAAAAATATGGATAAGGGAGCCAAATTTTCCTCTAAAAAGTGTGACTTTTGAATTATCAACTTTAAAAGATTAGATAAAACACTATTCAAATTATTTCTGAGAGCTTGGGGTGTTCACTTATATTTTTACAGTATTTGTATTATTTTTTTATTTAAAATTTTTCTTTAAATTCTTTTAAACCTCTGGAATATTTAAAACATGTATTGTAAGCAAATACTCTAATCTAAAAGTTTCCCAAATATCCACTCTATCCCATACCATTTTAAAACTCAATCACTAGGACTGGTCAAATGGCAATCATTTTCAAGGTGGAATATTCTGTTCCATTTACTTGTTGATTTTTATGCAAACTAACATTTTGCATTATCCTATTTTGTATTATAATTTAACATTTTGTCAGGAAATACTATTTCTTTACTTTTTCAAGGTATTTTTATTCTCATTGACAATGTTAATAACCATTAGTTCTCTGCTGCCTCTACTACAATGCTTCCTGGTTGTGACAGAGTTGTGAATTATTTTCTCAAGTTCCAATAAAAATACTTCTGGAGAAGTAATATATATTTTGCTACATCTGTGAAATAATTTTGGAAGATTTGCAGTTCTTACACATTTTGTTTATTGGGTTTAATTTACTAAAATGTGATTTTCACTTGATAGNAACCATTAGTTCTCTGCTGCCTCTACTACAATGCTTCCTGGTTGTGACAGAGTTGTGAATTATTTTCTCAAGTTCCAATAAAAATACTTCTGGAGAAGTAATATATATTTTGCTACATCTGTGAAATAATTTTGGAAGATTTGCAGTTCTTACACATTTTGTTTATTGGGTTTAATTTATTAAAATGTGATTTTCACTTGATAGAGCATATATTTATTGAGTGCCTATTGTATGTCTGATACTGCTTAAATTTTAAGTATATAAATAGAAGTGACAGACCAAACAAAATCCCTGCCATCATGTGGTTTATATTCTAAAGAGAACAGAGAGAGAATGAAAAAACAAACACCAAGAACAAAAAATTAAAAATAATGTCATATATTTATCAAGCCTCTGGAAGAGAACAAAGCAGAGTAGGAGGGCAGGGAGCATGTATATTTGTGTGTGTGTGTGTGCTGCACAATCAAGAAAGATCCCAGTGAGAAAGCGATGTTTTAGTAGGGACATGAAGCAGGGAAAGTCACAAGTCAGTCAAATATCTTCAGGAAGGCCATTCAAGCTAGAGGGAACTGTCACTTCAAAACATTTGTAAAAACCATAATATATGTTCAAGCTAGTTTTCTATAGATTGTCTTCAGTCTTTTCTTGCAATGTTGCTTTAATGCATTTTATATTGCTAAAACTTAATGTATTGCATAATTAGTATCATTACTATTATACTATGTGAGTTAATGTCATTTATAGAACAGAAATAGTTTTTTATTTTTTTTTCCTGTTTTCCATTTAAAGGTTGGTGTATTAAAATTTACTGGTATTAAAACACCATTTCCCATAAACTTTTATGACATGTAACTATCAGTAAAAACAGTGGTCCTGCTTGGCTCTCCTTATCTATTTAATACTAATGAAGAACTACAGAAGTAGAAACTTACTAATGTTATCTATTACTTTTGGTGGTTGCATCCATATTTTGACATAATAGGCTCTTAGTGCTATTAATTGAACTTTTAGCTTTAGCTGCTTACTCACCTTGTCCAATCTCCACCCTCATACACACTAACAGTTCATCCTATATAGTTATATTGTGATTTTTATTAAATCAATATTCTGAGATTAGATTTTAACTATTGTTCACATTTGTACAGGGTAGTAATAGTGTTTAAATTTACTTTCTTGACTGACACTTGCTTTTCTTAATGTATCATCTCATTTATTTATTTTTTATTCTATATACTCATCATGATTCCTTCTCTTCAATGCTTCAACAAACCTTTAAAGTTCTTAGTATTATGAACACACTGGAAAGCCTATAAGGTTCACTTTATTTTTGTTTGTTTCATTTTGCTTTCCTGGGAGAAATCTCTCTAGTACCCTCTATTGTCCTGCCTCAACTTGATTGGTGGATCTTGAGATCACCAGGCATTTGTATCTCTAGTCCAGGATCTCCCTTTGCCTTCATCCTTAGGGTTCACTCTGTCTCTTCCTGTGTTGGACCCTTTATACCCTTGAGTCTATAGTTTAGTCTTTCTTGCTTAATTCTGACCAGGGGAGTTTACCTTCCAAAAGACCAGGTAACAACAAACTCTAGTCCTACAGGCCAAATTTGATATACTGTTTATTGTTGGACAACTCAGAAGTTAAAACAAGGGAGCCTACTCTCACTGTCTGCAGATGACGTAGTAACATGCATAGAAAACTGTAAAGATACTATCACAAAATTACTATAGCTTATCAATGAATTTTATAAAGTTGCAAGATACAAAATAAAAACACAGAAATCCCTTGCACCCCCACACATTAACAATGAAAAATCAGAAGGAAAATTAAGTAAAAAAATCCCATTAATCATTTCAATAAAAAAAAAAATGCCTAAAGTAAACCTACCTAACAAGACAAAAGACAGAAAATTTTCTGTATGAAGTAAAAAAAGACACTGATAAAAGAAATCAAATATGACACAAACAGATGGAGACATATATCATGCTCTTTGGAGAATGTTCTTAAAGAATCAATATTATGAATATCAATATTATGAAATACTACCCAATACAATCCACAGATTCAGTTCAATACCTATCAAATTACCAAAGACAATTTTCACAGAACTAAAACAAAACAAACAAACAAAAATCACAATTTGTATGGAAACACAAAAAGCCCCAAATAGACATAGCAATCTTGAGAAGAAAAGCAGAGCAGGAGGAAATCAACCTTCCTGACTTCAAACTATACTAAAAAGCTACAGTCATCAGTACAGTATAGTACAGGCACAAAACAGAAATATAAGCAAATGGAATAAGATAGAAAGCCCAAGATAAACCCACACATCTATGAGCACCCTCTCTTTGATAAAGGAAGCAAGAAAATCCAGTGGAGAAAAGACATCCTCTTCAATAAGTCGTGCTGGGAAAACTGACAGCTACATATAAAATAATAAAATTTGAAAACTTCTTAACATCGTTCATAAAAATAAACTCAAAATGAATTTAAGACTTAAATGTAAGGCCAGAAACTGTAAAGCTCTGGGAGGAATACATAAGCAAAACAGTCTTTGACATAAATCACAGCAAGATCCCCTGTGACCCACCTCTGAGAGTAATGGAAGGTGAAGTCACTCAGTCGTGTCCGACTCTTTGCGACCCCGTGGACTGTACTAGGCTTCTCCGTCCATGGGATTCTCCAGGCAAGAATACTGGAGTGGATTGCCATTTCCTTCTCCAGAGAGTAATGGAAATAAAAGCAAAAATAAACAAATGGGAACTAATTAAACTTTTCCACAGCAAAGGAAACCATAAACAAGATGAAAAGAAAACACTCAGAATGGGAGAAAATAATTGCAAATGAAGTAACTGACAAAGTATTAATCCCCCAAATATACAAATAGTTTATACAGCTCAATGTCAGAAAAAAATAATGGCCAAATCAAAAAGACATAAATAGACATCTCTCCAAAGAAAACATAGAGGCCAATAAATACATAAAAAGATGGTCACCATTGCTCGTTATTAGAGAAATTCAAATCAAAATTATAATGAGGTATCACATCACACTAGCAGAATAGCCATCATCAAAAAATCTACGAAGAATAAATGCTGGAGAGTGTGTGGAGAAAACGGAACCCTCCTGCAGTGTTGATGGAAATGTAAATTGATACAGCCTGTATGGAAAACATTATGGACATTCCTTAAAAACTAAGAATAAAACTACCATATGACCCAGCAATCCCATTCCTGGGCATATATCCTAATAAAAACATAATTCAAAAGACACAAGCACCCCAATGTTCATTACAGCACTATTTAAAATAGCTAGGATATGGAAGCAACTCGGATGTTCATTGACAGATGAATTAATAAAAAAGTCAGTACATATATGCAGTGGAATATTACTCAAACATGAAAAAGAATGAATGTGAGTCAGTTGTAGTGAGGTGAACTTAGAGCCTGTCATTATACAGAGTGAAGTAAGTCAGAAAGAGAAAAACAAATATCATATAATAATAATATATATATGTATATACAGATATAGAATCTATAGAAATAGTGCCAATGAACCTGTTTCTAGGGGAAAAAACGGAGTCACGGACATAAGGAATTGACTTTTGTAACACCAAGGAGAGAAGAGGGTGGGATGAACTGAGAAAGCAGCATTGACACATATACACTATCATGTGTGAAATAGATAGCTAATGGGAAGCTGCTGCATAACACAGGGAGCTCAGCCAGGTACTCTGTGATGATCTAGACAGGTGGAATGGAGAGAGGAGGGCTCAAAGGGAGGGATATATATATAATTACAGCTGATTCATGTTGCTGTGCAGCAGAAACCAGCATAACAGTGTAAACCAATTATCCTCCAACTAAAAACAAATTATTTTCCTGGCATGCAGGGAGCTGGTTGCTACTGGGGGTTCAGGCAGCTGCCTGAGCACCTCCCCAGATTTGTTCTGTGACCACACATCCCCTGAGTGTCTCTGAAACAAGATGTACAACAGGGCCCTGTGTGCCTCTGTCGTGTCTGCAGAACTGGTTTTTTAGCTCAAGAGCCACCTTGTTACCTTTCCCACTCTAAACATCTCCAGTAACACTGCTTCAGTGCCAGGAGATGAGGCAGTGGGGACTTGAGATTGGCTTGTGGCTCTGTATCTGTTTTAGTTCCGGTGCCTCTTCCCTTCTCCCCACCTCAGTTCCTGCATTTGTCTAACTGCTCCAGGACAGACATATAGGTATCCCTTCACTACTGGGAACTGCTCCCTACTTGAGTCATATTTCCACTCCTAGTTTGTGTTTTCCTTTGCTCTGGGAGATAATATTTGCCTTTAAAACAGGGGTGACAGGACTTGGTATGTTTCAAATCAGGAGGTTGTGCATATCCCTGGGGTCTATCTCAGAAGCTTTTTATTGGGAGGACAGCACAGGCCCCTGAATTCATCCCCAGATGGTTCTGATTCAGGTGGTCCCAAGATGATCACTTGAAATTCTCTGCTTCTGAAGGCAGGAGTAAATAAATTGAAATAAGAGCCCTGTTTCGGGGTGTCCAGTGGAAAAGACAAGGAAACAGAAATGCCCAACATCTGAGAGGTTAGTGGAGAATTGCTTTGTACTATAGGATCTAGAAGACTGTTAGATGCTTTAAAACATAAAAATGAATAAAAATATGTAGCTTATATGTAACACTAGTTTTTAAAAATCTTTTTAAATGATTACCCTCAAAACATGATTTTTGCATTTTTAAATGATTGAGAAAAAATAATATATTATGGCATAGTATATGACATTTTATGAAATTCCAATTTCCGTATTCATAAATAAAGCTAATGGGAACATAGTCACACTCATTCATGTATTGTCTATATATTTTCACACTGTCAGGGCAGATCTGAGTGTCTGCAACATAGATGTTAGGGTCCACAGAGTCTAATATATTTATTATCTTAATCTTTATAGGAAAACGCTGTTTACCACTGCAACAGAGTATAGGTAGGGCATGAGATGGGATCATTTTGAAACTTACCATTTACCTAATTGTGTATTTTTAGTTTGGAAATAACATTTTCTTAAATTTTCCTCAAATTTTAATCAACAGGGTAATGAAAGTGTTACCTATTGTACTCAATAGTCAGAGCTATTACTGAAAGGTCTAATAAAATGTGTTTCATTTTTTTTTTTTTGTCCCTTTGTGCATTGTTATTACATTTTCTTAAACAGCTCTGAAAATTCAAAATAGAGTGTCTTACTGTGGAACTTCTTAATTGACATAGATCTCAGCTTTTTGTTGTTTTGTTTTTCAATCTGTTGACCACAGCCATGAAATTAAAAGACATGTGCTCCTTGGAAGAAAAGTTATGACCAACCCAGACAGCATATTAAAAAGCAGAGGCATTACTTTGCCCACAAAGAACAATCTAGTCAAAGCTATGGTTTTTCCAGTAGTCATGCATGGATGTGAGAGTTGGACTGTAAGGAAAGCTGAGGGCCGAAGAACTGATGTTTTTGAACTGTGCTGTTGGAGAAGACTCTTGAGAGTCCCTTGGACTGCAAGGAGATCCAACCAGTCCACCCTAAAGGAAATCAGTCAGGAATATTCATTGGAAGGACTGATGTTGAAGCTGAAACTTCAATACCTTGGCCGCTGGATGCGAGAACTGACTCATTTGAAAAGACCTTGATGCTGGGAAAGATTAAAGGTGGGAGATGGGGACGACTGAGGATGAGATGGTTGGATGGCATCACCGACTCAATGGACACGAGTTTGAGTAAACTTCGGGAGTTGGTGATGGACTGCGAGGCCTGGCATGCTACAGTCCATGGGGTCACAAAGAGCTACAGACATGACTGAGCTACTGATCTCAACTCAACTTTTACTTAGTTCTTCCTTGCTATAATTATTTTCATTCAGAAATTGGGCCTTCTGGGCTGAACTTTTCCTATCTCCTGTTTTATAATTTATCTCTATTACCCATCCCTTTATCTTCCTGTTGTTCCTATGATATTGGATCAACTTTATTTCCAGTTTTTCATTCCTTATATACACATACTTATAGATAACACACACATATATATGTAAAGCATATGTATAGACTGGAGTGGAGTGTCATTGCCTTCTCCGTGTATAGTATATATAATATACTTATTCAGTTTATATTATATATTAAAATTCAGTGTCATTGGTTTCAATGAATACTGTGTTTTTTATATCATTATTTTTGCTTTTTATGGCTTTACTCTTTTACCCTCTAAAGATGCTAGTTATATATTTTCAAGTTTTTGTCAACTTACTTTTTGACTCTTTTTCTCTTTTCATTGATATCATTGTATATATTATAATATGGATTTGAAAATATACTGTTTAGTGTTATTCATATTTTAATTAGTATTTCCTAAGTCTAACAATTTTCTGTTACTGTATAACAAGATACTCAAAACATATTGACAAAATATATCTATTCATTACCTCATTTTTTGTGGGTCAGAATTCCAGGAGAAGTATAGCCAGATGCCTCTGGTTCTGAGTTTCTCAGCAGGGTGCATACAAGGTGTTAGCAGCATTTTGGTCACCTCCAGAGACGAGACATCCTATCACTTCTGCTATATTCTTTCCATTGGAAGTTAGTCACTAATCCGCTCATCCAGCCAACCTTCAAGGGCAGGGTGGGGGGAGGGGGAGGTTAAACAAGGACATAAATGCCAGGAAATGACAATCATTGAAGACCGTCTTAGACACCATGGCCATAGAAAGTATAGTTTAAGCTATATTTTTCTGTGTGATTGCAATCTTTATCAAATTTTGATGTGATTATGCTTCACAGAAATGAATGTTGAAGCTCTCTCTTTTTTTGTATGCCAGGGAAAAAAATTTGCTTACTGATAATATATTGCTTAAATGTTACTACTATAGGTGGTTTTTCTCTAACTATTTTTCCCAATTATTCAATAATTGCTTGCTTAAATAAATTATGTACTGTTTTTGAGTCAGCATTTACCCCCAACCCAGGATGCTACCTTCCTTACTAAGATTTTAAAATTTATTTACATGTATTAATTAGTACATATAATTATTTAAAATGTTTGATATTCTTGTTCAATCACTGTCATGTCAGACCCTTTGTGACCCCATGGACTGCAGCACTCCAGGCTCCCCTGTCCTCCATTATCTCCTGGAGTTTCCTTATATTCAAGTGTATTGAGTCAGTGATGCTATCTAATCATCTCATCCTCTACTGCCACCTTCTCTTTTCACCTTAACTCTTTCTCAGCATCAGGGTCTTTTCCAATGAGTCAGCTCTTTGCATCAGGTGGCCAAAGTATTGTAGCTTCAAATTCAGCATGAGCCCTTCCAATGACTACTCAAGGTTGATTTCCTTTAGGATTGACTGGTTTGATCTCCTTGCTGTCCAAGAGCTTCTTCCAGCACCATAATTCGAAAGTATCAATCCTTTGAAAGTGCTCAATCTTCATTACGGTCCAACACTTACATCCATACAGGACTACTTGAAAAACCATAGCTTTGACTATATGAACCTTTTTGGTAAAGTGATGTCTCTGCTTTTTAATTGCTGTCTAGGTTTATCATAGCTTTCTTTCCAAGAAGCAAGTGTCTTTCAATGACTGCAGTCACTGTCCACAGTGATTTTGGAGCCCAAGAAAAGAAAATCTGTCACTGCTTTCAGTTTTTCCCCTTCTGTTTGCCATGAAGAGACGGGACTGGATGCCATGATTTTACTTTTTAAATGTTGAGTTTCAGGCCAACATTTTCACTCTCCTCTTTTACCTTAATCAAGAAGCTGTTTAGTTCTTCACTTTCTGCCAGAAGAGTGGTATCATCTGGTTATCTGAGGTTGTTGCTATTTCTCCTGGCAATCATCCAGCCTAGCATTTTTGCACATAAATTAAATAAACAGCATGGCAATATACTCCTTTCCCAATTTCACACCAGTCAGTTGTTCCTTGTAAGGTTCCAACTGCTGCTTCTTGTCCTGCATGCAAGTTTCTCTGGAGATAGGTGAGGTGGTCTGGTACCCCTACCATTTTAAGAATTTCCCACAGTTTGTTGTGATGTACACAGTCAAAGGCTTTCATTTAGCCAATGAAACAGTAGTAGATGTTTTTCTGGAATCCTCTTTCTTTCTCCATGATTCAGTGAATTTTGGCAATTTGCTCTGATTCTTCTGTCTTTTCTAAACTCAGCTTGTATATCTGGAAGTTCTTGCTTTATTACTGCATAAGCCTAGCCTGAAGGATTTGGGGCATAAACTATTTCTCCCAGAAATATGCCCCCAATTCCAAATAAGTAATTTAGCATGATTCTATGGCCCTGCACTATTCAAGATTGCTCTTTATTTTGCTTTTCATTCATTTGAAAATTACTTTTACACATTGTTAAGCTCTGGTTTATTTTTAAACTTTTATTGAGTTAAGATTAACAATAAAATTTTAAGATATATAAAGTACATGTCCTGGTAGTTTCATATACATAGGCATTGTGAAGGAAATCCCACCCCCCCTTAAGTTAATTAATACATCCATCACTTCACATTTATCTTTTTGTGGGGGGAGAGGTGAGAACATTTAAGGTCTACTGTCTTGGCAAATTTCAATTATATAGTACAGTGTTATCAACTCCAGTCACAAAGTTATATATTAGATCCTCAGACCTTATTCATCTTGTAGGTGAACGTTGGGAAAGTGGTTTAAAACTCTCTAGTCAGCTCTGTAGATGGAGAACATGTTAAGCAAGGTCTTGTAAGATCAAAAAACCTTATCACCTGAGAGTAGTAGATACTGACCTCCTAGCCTTCATGGGAGATTTTCTGGATAAAGTGACAAAGAACACAGACTATGGAATACCACCTTGACTATCAAAAGGAACTAAAAGAGCTGGCCTAGCAGGAAGTTCTGTTTGAAATGTTTCTGGAAACATCAGGTGAAAACTTAATTTCTGAAGGCAACACAGCAAGTTTTCCCCTGTAGCAAGTCTCAAAGTTAGCTACTTAAGCAGCTTTATCTTCTCCATTTGCCAGTAGACTCCTTTTTTTTTTTCCTCTGACATCCCAATCCTCATTGTGCATGCAAATAAACTTTCTTTGCATTATAAAATATGTATCTATATGCAATCATTAAAATATATGTGACACCTGAAAAAACATTATATATGAATGTCCTGAGGGTTTTATGGTCAATAAAATAAGTCAGACATAGAAAGACAAGTACTATATGATATAACTTATACAAGGAATCTTAAAAAAAAGAATTCAAATTGATAGAAACAATGAATAGAAGACAATTCAGTTACTAGGGACTTGATGAAGACAAGGCAGGAAATATGGATAGGTTGGTGGAGAGTTATAAATATTCTTATATATTTTAATTTTTCTTATTTTATGTGTAAAGTATATAATATTTCAAAAAATTTAAAATTATATTATTTTAAAACCACACTTACAATTTTATTTTTTATAACTTACAATGGCTCCCTAGCATCAGTACTCTATGCTCTTCTTTTGCAAAGCAATTTCCCAATTTTTGAGTTCTTAATGTTAATTTGTGGAAAAGGCAATGGCAACCCACTCCAGTACTCTTGCCTGGAAAATCCCTTGGACGGAGGAGCCTGGTAGGCTGCAGTCCATGGGGTCGCTAGGAATCGGACACGACTGAGAAACTTCACTTCACTTTTCACTTTCATGCATTGGAGAAGGAAATGGCAACCCACTCCAGTGTTCTTGTCTGGAGAATCCCAGGGACGGGGGAGCCTGGTGGGCTGCCGTCTATGGGGTCGCACAGAGTCAGACACGACTGAAGTGACTTAGCAGCAGCAGCAGCAATGTTAATTTGTACTACAGGGAGTTGACATATTTATTCAAACATCCTTTTTTCAGGATGATAATCTTGTGATATTGTTTCAATATGTAACTGTCAAATATTAATCAAAATTAGCACAAATATAAAATTTTAAACAAATATTTTTACTTCAAAAGTAAAAATGCTTTACTTTTGCATATTTTTTGTTTTTAGTGTTCCATGTAGTGTTCCAAAGAAGATTTTAAGCTAAATTGAAGTTTAATCCTTTGTAAATACATTGTTTTATTTTTAGCTGAATGTAGGACTCATCCTTTACACATATAATTATAATTTTTACATAGTGGGCTAGGGTAAGAATCCATTGATTCCTGATTCACAGTAAAATTGTTCAAATAGAGGGTCTATGGTTTTGCTTAATTTTCAGAAAGTCTTCTTTACTTAAATATAGTGGATATTGATTATCTTTGGTTTCCTGGAACTATTAAACTCTATTGCTGGTCTCTAATCTCCCATAATTATCAGCTTCTCCCTTACAATTTTAATTTCTTTTTTCCCTCCTTTGCAGTATAAATTTACCTCTCAAATTTGTCTTTTGCAATGATATGGTAATCCAATATATTAATTTTATCTTTGCTGCCTCCATTAGAGATTTTTATTGTTAAAATATTTGTTTTTAGATACATGTTTTAGATATGTTTTTAGATATCTCTAAATAAACTCACATTTATTGTTAGTCCTGTCTAGTAGTATCCTATTTCTTTTCACAAGAAATATATATTTTAAAACATCTAAATAATATTTTTAAGATTCACATGTACCTATTATACCATTTGCAGAGCTATAGTCTTCCTTTGAGTTTTTAGTATGGTGTTGTCTTTACTTGGAAGAGTTTTTTATATGCCACATATCAATTTTTATTGTCAATCATTCTCAGATGAGGAGAGCTATATCCAGGCATAGTCTTTGCCTACCAAAAGGATATAGAGATGCCCTTATGCAACATATTGACCATAAAGCTCCTGTTAATTTCCAGAAATAAACAACTCATAAGTTTTAAATCATTTAGACCATTGTGAGTAGGCTTTTGAAATCTGTGGGCGACTGGTTCCTTTCATCTCAAGTATGAATCCTTCCTTTGTCCAATGTATCCTGTCCATTAGTTGTTTAGTAGCCATCTGGGTTGTCAGATCAACTGTTCTGGTATCTCAATGCTGTGTTAAAGTCACCCTTATTTTACTTAATAATGGTCCCAAAGCACAAGAATTGTGATGCTTGCAATTTGAATCTGTCAAAGAGAAGCCCTAAGTCACTCATTTAGATGAAAATGTGAGAGTTCTTGACTTAATAAGAAAAGAAAAAAGCTGTTTGCTTAGGTGGCTAAGATCTACAATAAAAAAATGATCTTCTATTCATGCAATTATGTAAAAGTAAAAAAGAAAGTCATGCTAGTTTTACTATCACATCTCAAACTACAAAAGTTACTACCACAGTTGTCACGAAAAGGGCACTAAATTTGTTTAATGAGATATTTTGAGAGAGGCCATATTCATGTAAGTTTTATTAGAGTATATTGTTATAATCATTCTATTTTTATTATCAGTTGTTGTTGTTAATCTCTTACTGTGCCCGATTTTAAGTTAAAGTTTATTATACTTAACGTTTGTACAAGAAAAAGCACAGTGTTTACAGATTTAGTATATATTCAAGGATTCAGGCAAACTCTGAGGGATCTTGGAAGACATGTTTCATAGAGAAAGGAAAACTGTGTGTACATGCTAAGTTACTTCAGTTTTAACCAATTCTGTGTGACCCTATGGACTGCAGCCTATCAGGCTTCTCTGTCCATGGGATTCTCCAGGCAAAAATACTGGAGTGTGTTGCCATGCCCTCCCTCTGTGATGTCTAATCCTTTTCTTGGTCTATGTTTTATAACTGCTTTCAAATTTGTGCAATGCCAAGATAAATTTTGTTATGGCAATGAGTTGTCGGCTAGTCTTAGCCTTCAATTTGAGTTTTTCTTTTGTTTGTTTGTTTCTATGTCTTGATAACTATTTAGCATGAAGAGACAAAGTTGAGCTAAATAGACACTATTTTTAAACTGAAATTTTAAGTTTAAATTGAAATATCTCTACCAGAGTTCATGGAATACATTGATATATTTCTGATGGTGTTCATTTGGCTCCAATATTGATTTTTTTTCATGAAGAATAAAGTTTATATTAGTGTTATTGCCTGTGTTTTATACATACTCATTCAGATTGCAATTTAGAGGGTGACATTATTTCTTCATAGTGTAACAACTTCACCATTTTTGGTTCCACTAGAAATAGTAAAATGAATACATCTAAATCTGTCTCTTA
>SJYT01026809.1:63983-92270 GCA_006410635.1 Cephalophus harveyi | reverse complement strand
ATATATATATATATATATATATATATATATATATATATATATGCTCTCAATAAAAGATTTTGACAAAGTTATCATTGATTTTTAATATGATTTAAAAGACAAGTCAGTCAATATAGTGCTTTGCTGTAGGTTGAAAATCACACATATGTATATATTAGTCACCCAGTTGTGGTTGACTCTTTGCTATCCCATGGCCTGTAACCTGTCCATGGGATTCTCCAAGCAAGAATACTGGAGTGAGTTGGCATTCCCTTCTCCAGGGTATCTTCTTGCTGCAATGCAGGCATATTCTTTAACATCTGAGCCACCAGGGAAGCCCTTGAAGATAATACTTATTGGTATATATGACTTATTCAGTTCTGATAATCCGATCTCCATTGTTTAAGCACTCAGCATGTTCTGAGCACTATGATTGGTTATGACTATGAAATTTTATAATCTGTTTCAAGATCTCAGCTCAATAGCCCCATAATAATTCTAGAAAAAGGACTGAGTAATTGCAAGTCATTACTATTATCATACTACCAAAAATCTCTTAGCATTAAGTGTGAAGACACAGTTACATTGGTGTTATTTTTCTGTCTCCCTGAGAAGTTCTTAACATATTTAAAAGAAAAAAACTCAAGAAGTATATCTCAAAACATCCTTAGTAAAGATTAAAATAGTTTACAAATGTGGACTAAAATTAAAAAATGGTTTATAAATATATTATTTTATATTTCTACAAAAAATACCTTTATGTAGATGGTAGTTTGATGGTTTTGAAACATTTATGGAAAAGGTTTTTTTTTTTAATAATTAATTGAATGAGACAGGTAGCTGTATCAATTTAGCTAACAGATGAGTTATTTTCTTTCTGAGAGAGAAATATTAAAATATAACAGCAATATTCACTCATGATATAAACTGGAAAGGAGTCAGTGATGAGGAAAGCATCATAATTATTAAGAATAATGAAATGGGCAAAAAAGTATCACCAAAAACTAGTTTATATCTCCCAGAAAGATTCAACTAGGCAAAAGCAATGCTAATAGCTAAGCAAAGTATTTATCCAGAAAGGAACTCAAAGAAATCATGTATTGATAACTGAAATGCTAGAACACCAGCAAAACTCATAATAAAAAGGATAGTATATGCTGCTGATATGTTAGTTTTTAAATTTCGTCTTCAATGTTGTTTCCTCAAAAATTTAATATATACATCTATGTAATCAGAATTATGCATAAAATTATTCCATTAACAGGATTAAAATATTTTTACATTTGTAGTACTCTTAGTGAAAAGCAAAAATAATGAGCCTAATCAAATATTTCTACCTGTCAAAAGATTCTTAGTAAGACAGACACGCTTGCTTGAGAGTAGTCTAACCAGCCAGAGGTTAGGTGATTTACAAAGGAAAATTTTTTATTACAGATTTGATTTCTGGGCTTGTGTTTGATCTGTTCATATTTTCCATTACTTCCTGGTTCAGTTTTGAAAAATTATACTTTTCTAAGATTTTGTCCATTTCTTTAAATTTGTCCATTTTACTGGCATATAGTTGCTTTTAGTAGTCTCCTATGAACCTTTGCATTTCTGCATTGTCTGCTGTATTTTCTCCTTTTCAATTAATTGATTTGAGTCACCGTTTTTTTTTTTTTTTTTTTCTTGATGAGTCTGCAAAATTGTCATTTTTTAAAATCTTATCAAAGGACCAGCGTTTAGTTTTTTTGGTCTTTACTATTGTCTCCTTCATTTCTTTTTCACTTATTTCTGTTCTGATCTTTAAGGCCAGGAGTATTTTGACTTTCCTTTTTCAGTAGAAGTGTTAATTGCAATTATTTCACCTTTATTTTACCACTGAATACTTGGTGAAGCCAGGAAAAGTATAAATAACCTCAGATGCACAGTTGACACCACCCTTATGGCAGAAAACAAAGAGGAACTAAAGAGCCTCTTGATGAAAGTGAAAGAGGAGAGTGAAAAAGCTGGCTTAAAACTAAGCATCCAAAAAACTAAGATCATAGCATCCAGTCCCATCACTTCAGGAAAATAGATGGGAAAACAATGAGAATAGTGACAGACTTTATTTTCCTGGGCCCCAAAATCACTGTAGGTGGCAACTGCAGCCATGAAATTAAAAGACATCTGCTCCTAGTAAGAAAAATTATGAACAACCTGGACAGCATATTAAAAAGCAGAGACATTACTTTGCTGACAAATGCCCATATAGTCAAAGATATGTTTTTCCCAGTAGTCATGCATGGATGTGAGAGTTGGACTATAAAGAAGTCTTAACACTGAAGAATTGATGCTTGTAAACTGTGGTGTTGGAGAAGACACTTGAGAGTTCCTGGGACTGCAAGGAGATCAATTCAATGTCAGTCCTAAAGGAAATCAGTCCTGAATATTCATTGAAAGAATTGATGCTGAGGCTGAAGCTCCTATACTTTGGCCACCTGATGTAAAGAGTTGATTCACTGGAAAAGACTCCAATGCTGGGAAAGATTGAGGGCAGGAGGAGAAGGGGATAACAGAGGATGAGATGGTTGAATGGCATCACTGACTTGATGGATGAGCAAACTCTGGGTGATGGTGATGGACAGGGAAGCCCAGCATGTTGAAGTCCATGAAGTTGCAAAGAGTTGGACATGACTGAACAAGAACTTGGTGAACTTAGGCTGATAATGTACAGGAGTCACATCTGATTTGATATAAAGATTGCTATGTATCACCAGAGATTCAAGACTTTTGAGTTGGATGTAGTCATGGGTTGAAATTTTTGTGGAGATA
The DNA here is from genome assembly GCA_006410635.1 of Cephalophus harveyi. Lineage (NCBI taxonomy): Eukaryota > Metazoa > Chordata > Mammalia > Artiodactyla > Bovidae > Cephalophus > Cephalophus harveyi. Next base: position 89,498 of record SJYT01026809.1, on the reverse strand, counting down.
TGATGAAAATTTTCTTTAATGGTAATAAGATAAAGAGATATTTTATGATCAAAATTGTGGCTATTTTTAGCAAGTGGCTTATGGGTGAAAGTACGAAATGTCATTTTGGGGTTGAAATAATAAAAAGACCCCTCATAATATTCCATATTTTCTTTTATTCTTGAAGTAATCCTGAAACATTCATGTTGAGATTGTGGAGACACAACAGAGAAAGATAAGATTGTTAAACTGCCAGTTACAAGGAGCTATCAAAGAATTTTCCAAACTACTTCATAACTTCCTTTATTGGAAAATAAACATTTATTATATTAAAATCATGAGATGTGGTGATTTAATTTTTGCTATTGTAGTTCTAATTTTTATCTTATCTCTATGTCATGTATATAGTGCCATAATTTACATGAAATTAAGCCTGCACATATAAAAATATAAACCAGTGGAAAACTACAAATTGAGTGATTTACTTTTCTTTGCAGAGTTGAGACATCAGGAGAGGTTTTCTTATAGAAGTCTTGCTCTTTTGGAACAAATGTCAGAGGGAAGGAAGTTTTCCCATAGACAAGACTGGAAAGAATATGTATTATATGTTAATTGGGACATTAACTTTACAAATATATGTACTATTTACTTATAAAACATTTTAAAACATGTAAGTGAAGTGTGATCCATTAATTTCAGACATAAATAAATAGATGTTTCTGTAATTATCCTCCAAATCATGCCATTTTTTTAAAGGTTAAATGGAGCTCAATTAATAATTATGCCAGAAAAACTAATGCAAACTAGGACTCTTCTGATAAAACCAGGCCATATGATTATCCTCTCTAAAAGATTTTTTCAAAACTCTGGAAATTACCTCCATTTTCCTTTTCTTTCTTCTTCCTCTTGAAAGACAAATTGAAATAAAACCAAATAAAAATCTTCCTTTCTTTCCTTGAAATGCAAGTGATGAAAATATAGATTTTCATACCGCTATTGGAGTTTAAACTTAAAAATGAAAATATTATTGAAGACTGCACTGACTGGTGTATACATGCTCATCATCAAAGGCAGTCACCAGTAGCACAAATTGGAGGGGGCTGAGAATGAGGGTGTGAGGGTTCCCAGAGTAAAACAAAGGGTAATAAGTAATGACTGCATGCCTTAAAAACAAATTTCACTTACTTCAGTCTTGTAAAGAGCCAGCAATATCTGAATATATAGTTCTTAAAAGTGAATTATCATTAACCTTGAGAGAAATTTCATGGTGCATGCTATATTGTTCTCATTTTATTTCTAATTTCAGACTGAGGTCTACTGCCAAGCAACTTTTTTTTTTTTTCCTTCAATAATTACCTGAAATCCAAACTTCAACATGAAGTTTTCAGTGATTAAGTCATTTAAATAAATTAAATAGTCTTGAGCAATAATCAGTCAGAGCAGTTATCCATTTTAGATGAGTCATCTGAATAATAAATGCTTAAAAAAATCCTCTTCAATCGCATTTAGCCTGAATTTTTTCTATAATTGCCTTAATTTCTTAGCACAAGTACTAAATGTCCACACACTTCTTTTACAATTTTACTACCCAATTCATTTTCTCTTGCTCATCAGCTTTGCAAATTAATAGTATGTTAAGTACATCAGGACAGCTTACTTGAAAGGAATGTTAAAGTGAATTTTTGTAAATGACTAATAAACGTGCTCCAAAAGACATCCAGGAATCTTTAAGATTCTCATTCTAGAGCAAACCTGTATTTATATCCAAATTAAATTTTTCTGTTGACATTGAAATTCATTAATGTCCACAAAGTTATTAAAAATGATAAGAATAACTACTCATTCATTTAGTCCCCAAAATGAGGCAGGTTTATGCTAGGCATTTTATGTATATTATCCTATGTTTATTCTAGAAATAAGGCTGTAAGCTATATTTATGCTTATTTTAATCTTTGGACCTTACACACAAATCAGGCATTTCCTACATAAATATAGTTTTATATGTTTTCTTTCAAAATTTCTAACTTTTGTAAAATTAGCAAATTCTATAGAGGCACAGAGCACGTCTTGTCTCTTCTACTTGTTCTGCACCACCTCTACCTCATTCAAGAAGAATAATTTCAGGAAATTTTCTTAACCACAAATGTTAAAATTTTAGGAAATTACTTTCTATGAAAAAAATGAATAAAACATAATGTAAAGTAACAGAGCTGACTCAAAATTAACAGTTGTTTTTGTTGTAATTTGGCAAAAACTATTGTGTGACTTCAGCTATTTATATGTCTCATGCTTGTATTACATCTGCCAATGCATGAGATAATTACTTAATTTTTCTTTCGCTCCATATGGAGTGAAAGAAACCTATAAGAAAACCTCTCTTGATTCCTAAGCTCTATATACAAAGAAAAACATGTTAATTATAAAATGAAGCACAAATTTGTAAACAAAGAGCATAATTCTATGTCAGATACTAAAATTTACCAGCAATCATTTCATGCTTTAATTTCTTGCTAAAAACACCCCAATTGTAACATTGTGAATAATTGTGGCTTATGCCTTGACAAAATACAAGCCAGTCTTATCAAATCGGTTTTCTTTGACAGGTCATTATTTTCCCAATTTCCCTTTCCACTTGGAATAGCTCTGGGACCCATCTCTGTCCAGTTACATGTTGTACTGTTGGAAAATAACCTTGATGCAATGGTAGCCTCCACAAACACTACAAGCATGCTATCCCAGGGGGCATGGGCCAGAAAGTTTACAAATAAAATTAAAATGATCCAATCACAGGGCTTATCAAGATTAAGTGAAATGTGAGGGAGAGAGGTGATATTGATTAACACATTTAGGATAGGATGCAAGCAAGATGGAAGCACCTCATTTTCTGAATCCTGGGTATGCAGTGTTTGTGCATGTTGTTTCTTTGTCTTATCAAATGCCCTGCTGGAAGGTATGAGGACCAGAATGGAGACTCTTTAACAACTGAGCCAAATGACAGATGCCCTGAGCCAAAGACATTTGCTCCACTAGAGAGCTGCAAGAAAAAGTATACATTGCCAAAGTAGTAGCTTATCAAAAATTCTGATGAGTAGCCATGGCATGTATTTGTGTCTCTTTAGCAGAAAACTCATAGGATTAGAATGGGTGCTACCAGTAGGTGACCCAATCAGTTCAGTTCAGTTCAGTTCAGTCGCTCAGTCATGTCTGACTCTTCGCGACTCCATGAATCACACCACTCCAGGCCTCCCTGTCCATCACCAACTCCCAGAGTTTACCCAAACTCATGTCCATCGAGTCGGTGATGCTATCCAGCCATCTCATCCTCTGTCGTCCACTTCTCCTGCCTCCAATCCCTTTCAGCATCAGGGTCTTTTCCAATGAGTCAACTCTTCGCATGAGGTGGCCAAAGTACTGGAGTTTCAGCTTTAGCATCAGTCCTTCCAATGAACACCCAGGACTGATCTCCTTTAGGATGGACTGATTGAACCTCCTTGCAGTCTAAGGGAATCTCAAGAGTCTTGTCCAACACCACAGTTCAAAAGCATCAGTTCTTCGGTGCTCAGCTTTCTTCACAGTCCAACTCTCACATTCATACATGACCACTGGAAAAACCATAGCCTTGACTAGATGGACCTTTGTTGGCAAAATAATGTCTCTGCTTTTTAATATGCTATCTAGGGTGGCCCAATAAGATCTCATAAATATTTAGTGCTGGAATATTTTGAGACACTTATGTATATCAGGCCTCATGTATATTTGTGTGTGTGTTCTCAGTCTCACTCTTTGCAACCTCATGCACTGTAGAATGGGACAGGCTTCTTTGTCCATAGGATTTCCCAGCCAAGAATACTGAAGTGGGTTGCCATTTCCTTCTCCAGGCTATCTTCCTGACTCAGGGATTGAACCCATATCTTCTGCATTGGCAAGTGGATTCTTTACCACTGAGCCGCCAGGGAAGCCCCACATGTATATTTAGTATATCATAAATATTTACTACACCAGTACCTCATGAAGATTAAGTATCTCTTGGTTCTCCAAACACTTCATCAGCTTATTAACACTTCATCGACTTACCTTTTAAGTAATATACCTTATGAAATCTGCTTATGTCTAACAACTATTTGCTTACTGGTTAACATGTCTGTGTTCAAAATGACATATTTATTCATCTAAGATAATTAAATATTCTCAAAAGTAAATGCAAATTTCAGATATAAGGGAAAAATGCTTCAGAACATATAGGGGAATTATTTTTAATTGATAAAATCAGACCTCATGTTTTCTGTCTCCTTACTTCTTTTCAGCTTGGGATGCTGGTATAAAGACATAACTGTGAGAGCCATGCTGTTTCTATATTGTTGAAAAGCCAACATGCTGGAGAACAAGTTGTTACAGGTTGGAAAAAAATTTTTTTTTTCTGTGTTCTTAACATTTTTTTTCTCCAATGAACATAAGATGTAATTTCTCCATTTTGTTCCTTGGAAGTGCATGCATGTGTGAATGCTGAGTTATGCCCAACTCTTTGCAACCTCATGAACTGCAACTCACCATGCTCCTCTGTCCACAGAATTTCCAGGCAATAATACTTTGGTGAGTTACCATTTCCTCCTCCAGAGAATATTCCAGACTTAGGAATCAAACCTTCATCTTCTATGTCTCCTGCATTGGCAGTTGGATTCTTTACTACTGATCCACTCTAGGAAGCAGATATATATATATCTATATATGCATACATACAATATATATTTTGTTTATTTTCTTTCACACATGTGTGTGTGTATATATATATATCAAAATCTATATGTTTATCTTAGTATTTACTTCATTTATCACATGTATTATCTATATATATTCAAGAACATTACATATGTATCTGTCTCTTATACACATCTCATTTCCTACATAAATATAGTTTTATAAAATAATACTGTGTATTACCTGAGACATAATACTGGAAGTAACTATAACAGGGAGTTATCATCATTGGTGAAACTCAAGGTGATCTTCCAAATATTCAGATATTCTCTCTATTTCTCTTCAAATTTTAAAAAATTGAGACAAAAATTTTTAAGCAATAGAGTTAAGATAGCCACTTTAAAAAAAAAAAGATAGTCACTTTTAATATAAATCAACTTAGTGATGATACACATGGATAAGATTTTTCAACTTTGTCTTAAAACTTGATACCATGATGAATTGAAAAGGAAATTAAACAAAGGATATAAGTTATATGAGAAGATATGCTCTGTGAAAAGTAAGAGACTTTAGTCTATAGTTGAGTTATCAGTTAAGAATAAGTAAGTTTATGACCCAATTATGGCACCAATCCAACATGAAACTTTGGTGTCTTTTCTTGTGTTTGGTTTCCAAGCAACTCTTCCTTCCTTCTTACTGTAAGAGATGCAACTTTTTAAGCAAAATGACCAGGCCAAGATGTTCACTTGGCCCTTGTTAGACAGATGGCAATCCATTTCATGATGGGAGAGACAATATAGAGAAGTGATTAAGACAGCTCTGGAGCCAAATGTTCCAGTTTCACATCCTGCTTATGATACTTACTAGCTGTATGATTTAGTAAAAGTTAGTGGACCTCTCTGTGGCTCTGCTTTTTCAACTGGGAGGCTTAAGTGTGCTGGTAAACAATAAGTATGGACTAGTATACCTTTCAATATGGGTTTAGTAAATATTAAAAAATTAAATAAAAATTCTCACTTATATCTTTGAAGCAAGGGTGGCATATATAAAGACAAAAATATAAATTACTTCTGTTTCTGGAAAGATGGAGAACCACATTTTTTTTTCTATTTCTCCTGCTAAATACAACTAAAATCCCTAGCTATTATGTACAAAATAAACAAAAGAAGATTCTGAAAGGAAGGGAGAATAAGGCAGACCAGCTAGGTCCGTTGATATCTCAGAAAATTACAATGGTAAGTCTCCAGAATTTTCTTTTTGCTTCAAATACTCTGGACCAGACAATAGAGAAACTGGTAATTCAAAAATGCCAATGAAGTAGAAAGACAACACACATTCTATATAACCAAGAGACAGTAAAGGAGTAGCCTCGGAGGATGGAAAACTTTTAGACAATAGCTAGTCTGCTGCAGCCAACATCACAGAGAAATGTGGCCTTATCTTCGTCTAAACCAGGAAAAATCTTAGTGGGAAGTCTAAAACACAACATTGGAGAGTTTACAAAGATGTACAGCAAAACATCTGCAAGGGCAATGTCAAAAAAAAAGCTGAGCAGGGAATTGTGAAAATTTCATCTTCTCCAAATGGTAACAAGCCCATTCCCTACAACCTAACATATGAAGAGAGATCACATTGGAAGGTTGGACTTCCATCTCTACCCACCAGTAATGAGGCATCCTTTCTCACACCTGCAGATGTAGTGTCAGAAGGAAGCAATTGGAGGGAACTTTCAGCATCGTCTGAAAAGAATCAGGCTACATTCCTCCCTTCCTGTCTGTGGTAATTACTTGGGAAACTCCCTCAGAATTTGAGGACTAAAAGACACCAGAATACCTAAGTATTTCATACTGTTAAAACATTTTTTTTAAATGCAAAAATAAGAGAACAATCAAGTATAATAAGAATGCCTTTTCTATTCTTCAGAGTTTTTCATCACTTCCTTCAATTAGAGAGCTTCCTGATTATCTTCCCAATAAATCCATTTTTATTAAAATTTTTCTTAGTTTCTGTTGCTTTCCATTAAAAAAGTTTTAACTTATATAGCTATGAAATGTGCATAAATTATTTAAATAGTCTTTTGTCATCATTCTCAATATTTTGTTTTTGCTGTTGCTGTTCAATCGTGAAGTCATGTCTGACTCTGCAACTCCATGAACTGCAGCATCCCAGGCTTCCCTGTCTTCACTATCTCCCAGAATTTGCTCAAACTCATGTACATTGAGTTGGTGATCATCCAATCACCTCATCCTCTGCTGCCCCTTCTCCTGTTGCCTTAAATCTTTCATAACATCAGGGTGTTTTACAATGAGTCAGCTTTTCTCATTAGGTGACCAATGTATTGAAGCTTCAGCCTTAGCATCACTTTCTGAATATGCAGGGTTGATTACCTTTAGGACTGACTGCTTTGATGTCCTTGCAGCCCAAGAGACTTTAAGTCCCACAATTACAAAGCATCTGTTCTCCAGCACTCAACTTCTTTATGGCCCAACTCTCACATCCATACATGACTAATGCAAAAAATCATAGCTTTTACTAGACAGATTGTTGGCAAAACAATGTATCTGCTTTTTAACATGTTGTCTAGGATGGTCATAGCTTTTCTTCCAAGGAGCAAGCATCTTTCAATTTCATGGCTACAGTCACCATTTACTGAGATTTTGTAGCCCAAGAAAATAAAGTCTGTCACTGTTTCCATATCAATTTGCCATGAAGTGATGGGATAGATGCCATGATCTTCATTTTTTGAATGTTGAGTTTTAAGTCAGCTTCTTTACTCTCTTTTCTCACCTTCATCAAGAGGCTGTTTAGCTCCTCTTCACTTTCTTCCATTAGAATGGTATCATCTGCATATCTGAGGCTGTCGATGTTTCTCTGGGAATCTTGATTCTAGCTTGTGATTACAAGAGGTAAATGATAATTTATGCTATTTTAGTATACGGTAATTTGCTTACTCCATACCTACTTCAATTTCTAAAGGCCTTCTTATATTATGAATACTAGAATGCTTTATATATATTCTAGATCCACTTATAGTTTTTATTTCTTTATTTTTTTCTCATGTGATCTGGGTTCCACCAACAGTCATAAAAGGGAGCAGGCTTTGAGCCTTCACTCAGGGAAATCAGGGTTTGAAGCAGAAATATTTAACTCTTTTAAGGCAGGAGTTCTTAATTATTTTTGTGCCATGGACCTGTTTGGTAGTCATAAGTTGTGCTAATACTATTGTAGCTTGCACTTTACATTCAAAACAATAAAAAGCTAAACTTCAGTTAAAAGATATAGAGATATTTCTATTCAAGTTCAAGAAAGTATAGAATGTCAATGAAGCATGATTCACCATCGATTCCTAAGGATGTCTCTAGGTGTAAAGATGTGGTGGTAGATGTCAGTATATATGGGGAGATACCATTCAAGATACCTTTCAAAGGAAGATACTGTTGGGGTTCCCTTGTGGCTCAGCTGGTAAAGAATCTCCATGCAGTGTTGGAGACCTGGGTTCAGTCCTTCAGTTGAGAAGATCCCCTGGAGAAGGGAAAGGTTACTCACTCCAGTATTCTGGCCTGGAGGATTCCATGGATTGTATAGTCCATGACCTCGCAAAGAGTCAGACATAAATGAACAACTTTCATAACCTTTCAAGAGGATGCCAAATTCTTTTCTTGACTAACAGGACCAATCCTATATATGTTTGAACCTTTATCCTTATCTTATTTTATATTATCTAATGTTATTAAATTTTAAGCCACTCCTATAAATTCTGGACCCTACCTATTATTTTCTTTAAAAATCTAGCTTGAAGGAATTCTGTTGTCTGCAACTAACAATAGTGACCTATATAGTAATTGATTAAGGAGATGGTTGTGAGAAAAAAGTAAGCTAAAAGGAAATGAGAATTTAAAGTGTTTTTCTGACCTAGAGTTTTAGTGTTTGAAGGTAATAGGGACCTGGTTGGAAGAAACCCTGGTAATCTCTAGTATACAATGATGAAACAAGGTTTAAGCTATTTAACATGGATACTTTGAATAAAATGCCTACTGAAAGTAAAACTTTGAGTGGCAGTTACAATGACATTTTGAAAAACTGATATGAGTTTGCTGTTTCTAAATGTAATGGAGAGCTTAACAAAAATTATTTACTTAATTAAATTGTTAGATAAAACAATAGCTCAGAGAACCACTGGGTTTCTTTTTGAGGTAACACAGTTTGTATAGTTTAATATCAGGTGTAGAATCAGAACTTGAGTGGTACTGAAATATAAGATATATTTACAGCAAGTCTAGAACTTTTATCTGAAAGTTGGGATGTTGCTTAGAATAGTGAGGAATTAAGAAACAATGGAGATATCCAGTTGCTCCTGAATATGTTAAATGGAAAAATTTAAGGCATTTTCTTTCTCAGTAGAAATAGTCCTTCTTCTGTAATGATCTCTTTTGAGGATAGTTATCTCTCAAAGGTATATACGTTTTCCTCAGGTCCTACTTATACCACAGTATAACATATCATCCCCAGGCCCAAAATTTTACCTTGTTACACATTAGAATTTGCCTGTAGAAGTTAAAGTACCCTGCTGTTTTTCTTGACCACTTAAACAAGATTTTCTGAGTATGTGGCCTAGCCATTTGCTTCTTTAAAATATTCTCCAGAAGAAGCTTATCATTTCACAACAAATTTTATATACAAGATATATAAATACACACATATGTACATAATTCCTGTTGTTCTTTAGTTGCTATGTCATGCCTTACTCTTTTGTGACCACATGGACTGTAGCCCACCAGGTTCCCCTGTCCATGGAATTTAAAGGCAAGACAATTGGAGTGGGTTGCCAGTTCTTTCTCCAAGGGGTCTCCCCAACCCAAGGATCGAGCCCCCATTTCCCACATTGTCAGATTCTTCACCTCTAAACACTGTATATATGTGTGTGTGTGTGTGTACATGTATGTATATATATATAATACATACATACATTTATATATTCACTATAGTGTATAAACACTATATATATGTTAGATATGTGTATTTTATACATATGTATGTGTATGTGGGCTTCCCTGACAGTTCAATTGGTAAAGAATCCGCCTACAATGCAGGAGACCCTGGTTCAAGTCCTGGATCATGAATGTCTGCTGGAGAAGGGATAGGCTATTCACTCCAGTATTCTTAGGCTTTCCTTTTGGTTCAGCTGGTAAAAATTCTGCCTGCAATTTGGGAGACCTGGATTTGACCCCTGGGTTAGGAAGACCCATTAGAGAAGGGAAAGGCTTCCACTCCAGCATCCTAGCCTGGAGAATTCCATGGACTGGATCTTCCATGAGTTCGCAAAGAGTCAGACATGACTGACAGACTTTCACTTTCACATTTATGTGTGTGTGTGTGTGTGTGTGTGTAATGTTATCATCTTCATCCAACTGCCCCCCAAAAATAAAACAAGGCAAATATGGGGGAAACATGAAATACTTTACTCCTAAGAAGGGCATATTTCACTTTCACCCACACAGCAGAACAGTGACAGCTTCCATCTTAAGGCCAAGGAAGGGTGAAAATGTAGTTACCATGTGTTTCCAGGAAGATAAAGACATGGATAAGATTTGGCTAGTATGTGCCTCTGAGAGTAATCATGGAATATAAATGGAAAAAGAGAAAATTTAATATTGCATAGCAGCATAAGAAAGCTCTCAATTCAGTATCAAGTTTCATGAACACTGGTTCCCCATCATATTTCTGGTACCATTCTCTTTTTAGCTTCTTCTCACCCCTTTCAACACCAATAGTCACTTCCCAAACCCACATAACTATGCTGTTTGTATATTATACTATTTTAACTCATTTCTACTTAAACCTTTCCCACCTACATACTATGCTCACAATCATGCTTTTGTTAAATAAATAGACCCGTTAACATTTTTCTGAAGCAAAAGAAGAATTTTTTCTATCCATCTAAGCCAACCAGCTCAAAATGTTATTGCTGTTCAGTCACTAAGCACTGTCTTACTCTTTGATTCCCCATGGACTGCAGCAGATCAGGCTCCTCTGTCCTCCATAGTCTCTTGGAGTTTGCACAAATTCACATTGACTAAGTTGGTGATGCTATCTGACCAACCCATCCTCTGCTGCCCCCTTTTCCTTTTGCCTTAAATCTTTCCCCAGGATCATTTCCAATGAGTTTGCTCTTCACATCAGGTGGCCAAAGTATTGGAGCTTCAGCTTCAGCAACAGTTTTTGCAATGAATATTCAGGATTGATCTCCATTAAGACTGACTAGTTTGACCTCCTTGCAGTCTCAAAATATAGATAGATTTAAAAACAAACAAGTTTCCTTTCTGTCATAGAATCTTCCAGAATCCCTAAACTTTCTATTCATATATTAAACATTACCATCAATATTTAAAGATGGCCTGCCAGATGAGAGATACTATTGCCAGGAAGACAAACTCATCATAGTATTCATGCTATTCAGAGACACCCTGTGAGTTATGTCACATGGTATACGTAAGTGCCCTGTCACAAACCCGTATGTGCTCAGTAGTCTTTGTTGTTGTTGTTGTTCTTTCTTTCCCTTCTTTCTTCTCATCCCGTCTTCTCTGTTAGAGCCTTTCATCTTGGTTTCCCAACATGCACTTGTTTGGTTGATTTCTTCAGTCTCACATTTATGACCTTCTCTATGACATGAGCATAGGATATGGTAAAAGGAGTCTAGAGTTCTAAGAACCTTTCAAATAAGTAAATAAGCACTAGAAACATAATTTTCCTAAATCTGTTCTATTTGTGTGAAATGTGTCTAATTTTAAAAGTATAATCCTTAATTTTAATTCCTTAAAAAATATTTCTTAAATATATTATTCTATGACTTACCTTGTTGTTCCTATTGTTCCTAGAGTGGTAACATTCAGTAAAAATATATTTGCAATGTGTCTATTATGTAATGAAATCAGTTCCTTAGGTTAGTATGCTGTGCAGTGCTTCAGATGGTGAACAACCTAATTGTTTTTCATCACTCTATACTGATCAGATCAGTTCAGTTCAGTTCAGTCGCTCAGTCGTGTCTGACTCTGCAACACTATGAAGTGCAGCACGCCAGGCCTCCCTGTCCATCACCAACTCCCAGAGTTCACCCAAACCCATGTCCATCGAGTCAGTGATGCCATCCAGCCATCTCATCCTCTGTTGTCCCCTTCTCCTCTTGCCCCCAATCCCTCCCAGCATCAGAGTCTTTTCCAATGAGCCAACTCTTCACATGAGGTGGCCTAAGTACTGGAGTTTCAGCTTTAGCATCATTTCTTCCAAAGAACACCCAGGACTGATCTTCTTCAGAATGGACTGGTTGGATCTCCTTGCAGTCCAAGGGACTCTCAAGAGTCTTCTCCAACACCACCGTTCAAAAACATAAATTCTCTGGCATTCAGCCTTCTTCACAGTCCAACTCTCACATCCATACATGACCACAGGAAAAACCATAGCCTTTACTAGATGGACCTTTGTTGGCAAAGTAATGTCTCTGCTTTTGAATATGCTATCTAGGTTGGTCATAACTTTTCTTCCAAGGAGTAAGTGTCTTTTAATTTCATGGCTGCCGTCACCATCTGCAGTGATTTTGGAGCCCCAAAAAATAAAATCTGGCACTGTTTCCACTGTTTCCCCATCTATTTCCCATGAAGTGATGGGACCAGATGCCATGATCTTCGTTTTCTGAATGTTGAGCTTTAAGCCAACTTTTTCACTCTCCTCTTTCACTTTCATCAAGAGGCTTTTTAGGTCCTCTTCACTTTCTGCTATAAGGGTGGTGTCATCTGCTATCCAAGTTTATTGGTATTTCTCCTGGCAATCTTGATTCCAGCTTGTGTTTCTTCCAGCCCAGCATTTCTCATTATGTACTCTACATATAAGTTAAATAAGCAGGGTGACAATATACAGCCTTGACATACTCCTTTTCCTAAGATACAAACAAATATTTTTTTTTTATTTTTTAAATATATCCTTCAGATAAAGAGCTCAATTTTCTTTTACCCAAATATGATCCCAGAAATTTCCTCCATAGTCACTGAAAATAGTCACAAATGCCTTCTTTTCTATCTCTCCCATGTTTGTTTAATATTGTTTTTGTGAACAAGTAAAATATTGCTAAATTATAAAGAACATTAATAGAGATTGACAACAGCTGATTTATAAGTTTATAAAACTCTGCTTATGTCTACTTGTTATACATATTTCCTCAAATCTATATGAAGGACTGTTGACATTGTGAACATTTATTATAGGATTTTCCTTACATATAAAACCTTTTACTTTCCTTAGATTCACAAATGTTCCTACACTTTTTTTTTTTGAGAAATAATCTGTTTCTATTCAAACACTAGACTAGCACACATTAAGCCTACCTATCCAACACTAAATTTTTAGAAACAAGAAAAGAAAAAAAGTTAATGCATTGATAACAAGAAAGGAAAACTAGTGTCTCATAAACTATTCATAATCTTTCAGACATAGACAGTAGACAAAATGAATTTAAAGAAGGAATCCATAGCCTAAAATGTGTGGCATAGTATGCTTCTGTTAATAAGAGCTCACAATCTTCTGTCTGGACAGAAACAGACAGAAAAGACAGGAGGCACTGCACCACATTTCCTCCTACCTTTTCAGTTTTTCTCCTTTGCAGTGGCAGCCAAAGAAAAGTGTTATTAGTTTGATTACCCCCACAGAGACAACTAGGAAAAATTTTCCCTGTACACTGCTAACTTGGGTCAGACAATAGCCATGGAGGCAGACACCTACAGGCAAAAGCACAGAGTTTAGGAATTGAGTTAGAGTGATAGGGCAATGCCCAAAGCAACTGGCTATACACTAGAAGAAATGGGGGACTCACACCCAAATTTTCTTCTCAAGTACTATGCCTTCCACCCTTTACACTCTTTTGCCACTCTCACAGAAAATAGATCAAACAAAAGCTGCAGCATCTGCTGCCAGGTTTTTACCCATAAGCAGGCTGTGCAAAGGATGCTATAGGCAATCTAGTAGAAAGTTCAGCTAGGAAAATAAGTACATTTCATAGCCAACACTAAGAAACAACTCAACCAACACAAGAACTAACACTTGAGGAATCAAAATTAATAGAACAAGCGGAAAAGATGATTTCCATTAACTATACACTTAGAGTCATTAATGACACTGGGTAATATTCTAGCTGTAGAAGAAAAAGCCAGATCAGGATTTGGAAAAATCAGCATATACAATCAATTTTATGGTAAATATAAATGACCTATTTTGAGTTTATTAAAATATGAAAAAAGTAAAAAATATAGGACATGCAAGTGAAATATCAATACATAGTTTACATATTATAAATATATGTGCTGTGCTCAGGTGCTCAGTCATGTCTGACTCTTTGCAACCCCATGAACTGTAGCCCACCCTGCTCCTCTGTCCATGGGACTGTCTAGGCAAGAATGCTAGAGTAGGTTGCCATTTCCTCTTCCATGGGATCTTTCTGACCCTGGGATCAAACTTGCATCTCCTCCACCTTTTGCATTGGCCAGAATATTCATCACCACTAAGCCACCTGGAAAACCCCATAATCTATTACTAATTCCAGTTCATATCTTTCCTCTTACAAAACAATTTCATTATTTATTTTCTTTCCTCAGTTTTCAATATCTCCTCCCTCTTTTCTTTCAATTAATGATTGTATTTAACAGTGTCATGCTCCTCTGAGAAACATTCTGATTTTGTTCATTCATTTGTTTGTTTTGTTTTGTTTAGCCCTCAGCTTCAAGTGTCTTTTTACCTTAAACAGCTAGCACCTGGAGATTTTTGTCAGAGGACTAACAGACTAATCGATTCTGTTTTGTAAGAACAAAGAAATTCCAACAACTGGGAATTTACTACACTGGGGAATTTTTAAATAATGAGTGATGAATATATGTATATGAAAGTCCAGCTCATTTGCCTTTCATTAGAACAACTTTTTATAATTTACGCCCCAGAATTCCCCTCTAAGATCAAACTAAAGATTTACTCTTCCAGAAAATGTCTTCTTTCTTGACTTCGCTTTTGTTGTCCTGCCTGCCAGCCCACCCAATCTCTTTTTTGAAATGTATTTATTTTTAATTGAAGTATAATTGCTTTATAGTATTACTTTGGTTTCTACCAAACATTAATATGAAACAGCCATAGATTTACCCATGTCCCCACCCACTTGAACATCCCTGCCACCTCCCTCCCTATCCTACCCTTCAAAGCTATTCTCTAGGCCCAGTCTGAGTTCCCTGAGTCATACAGCAAATTCACATTGACTATCTATTTTACATATAGTAATGCACATTTCCATGTTACTCTCTCCATACCTACTACCCACACCTTCTCCACCACCCAGCTGTGCCCATGAGTTTGTTCTCAATGTCAGTGTCTCCATTGCTGTTCTGCAAATCGATTCATTGGTACCATCTTTATAAATTTCATATATATGCCTTAGAATATGATACTTTTTCTCTTTTTGACTTACTTCACTCTGTTTAATAATCTCTAGGTTCATCCTCCTCATTACGACTAATCTGAATGCATTCCTTTTTATCAGTTCTGTTCAGTTCCTCAGTTGTGTCCAACTCTTTGTGACCCCCTGGACTGCAGAATGCCAGGCTTTCCTGTCCATCACCAGCTCTCGGAGATCACTCAAACTCATGCCCATCAAGTCAGTGATGCCATCTAACCATCCTATCCTCTGTTGTCCCCTTCTCCTCCTGCCTTTAATCTTTCCCAGCATTAGGGTCTTTTCAAATGAGTCAGTTCTTCACATTAGGTGGCCAAAATATCAGAGCTTCAGCTTCAGCATCAGTCCTTCCAATGAATATCTGGGACTGATTTCCTTTAGGATTGACTGGTTGGATCTCCTTGCAGTCGAAGGGACTCTCAAGAGTCTTCTCCAACAACACAGATCAAAAGCATCAATTCTTCGGCTCTCAGCTTTCTTAGCCCAAATCTCACATCCATACATGATTATTGGATAAACCGTAGCTTTGACTAGATGGTGGAGAAAGAAATGGCAATCCACTCCAGTATTCTTGCCTGGAGAATTCCATAGATGGAGAAGCCTAGTAGGTTACAGTCCACGGGGTCGCAAAGAGTCGGACATGACTGAGCAACTTCACCTCACCTTGACTAGATGGTATAGCTTTGACTAGATGGTGGAGAAGGAAATGGCAATCCACTCCAGTATTCTTGCCTGGAGAATTCCATAGATGGAGAAGCCTAGTAGGTTACAGTCCACGGGGTCGCAAAGAGTCGGACATGACTGAGCAACTTCACCTCACCTTGACTAGATGGACCTTTGTTGGAAAAGTAATGTCTTTACTTTTTAATATGCTGTCTAGGTTGGTCATAGCTTTTCTTCCAAAGAGCAAGTGTCCTTTAATTTCCTCTTGATGGATGAGTAATATTCCCTTGTATTTGTACCTCAGCTTCTTAATCCATTCTTCTGCCAATGGGCATCTAGAGTACTTCCATGTCCTAGTTATTGTAAATGGAGCTGTAATGAATATTGGGTTGCATGTGTCTTTTGTAGTTTTGGTTTCCTCAGGATATTTGCCCAGTTGTGGGACTGCTAGGTCAAACAGTTTTTATTCCTAGTTTTTTGAGGAGTTCTCCATTCTGTTCTCCATAATGACTGTATCAATTTGCATTCCCACCAACAGTGCAAGAGAGTTCCCTTTTCTCTATAGCTTCTCTAGCATTTATTATTTGTAGATTTTTTGATGATAGCCATTCTGACTGATGTGAGGTGATATCTCATTGTAGTTTTGATTTGCATTTCTCTAATAGTCAGTGATGTTGAGCATCTTTTCATGTGTTTATTAGCCAACTATATGTCTTCTTTGGAGAAATGTCTGTTTAGATGTTTTGCCCATTTTTTTTAATTAGGTTAATTATTTTTCTGATATTAACTTGTATGAGCTGCTTGTATATTTTTGAAATCAATCATTTGTGAGTTTCATTTGCTATTATATTTTCCCACTCTGAGGGTTGTCTCTTCACCTGGTTTATAGTTTCTTTTGCCATGCAATAGCTTTTTAGGTTTAATTAGATCTCACTTGTTTATTTTTGTTTTTATTTCCATTGCTATAGGATGTGGGTCATCGAGGATCTTGCTGTGATTTGTCATAGCATATTCTGCCTATACTTTCCTCTAAGAATTTTATAGTTTCTGGTCTTACTTTTAGGTCTTTAATTCATTTTGAGTTTATCTTTGTATATGGTATTAAGAAGTATTCTATTTTCATTCTTATACACATAGGTGTCCAATTTTACCAGCACCACTTATTGTAGAGGCTATATTTGCCTTATTGTATATTCTTCCCTCCTTCATCAAAAACAAGGTATCCATAGGTACATGGGTTTATCTCTGGGCTTTCTGTCTTGTTCCATTGGTCCATACTTCTACTTGTGTGCCATGCTATCTTGATGACTATAGCTTTGTATTATACTCTGAAGTCAGGAAGGTTGCTTCCTCCATGTCTATTTTTCTTTCTCAAGATTGCTTTGGCTATTAGGGTCTTTTGTGTTTCCATATGAATAGTGAGATATTTGATCTAGTTCTGTAAAAAATGTCATTGGCAATTTGACAGGGGCTACACTGAATCTGTAGATTACATATGGTAGTATAGACATTTTCCCAATATTGATTCTTCCAATCTAGGAACATGAAATGTCTCTCCATCTGTTTAAGTTGTGTTTGATTTCTTTCATCAGTGTCTTATACTTTTCTGTATATAACTCTTTTGTCTCCTTAGTTAAGTTTATCCCTAGGCACTGTATTATTTTTGTTGCAAAGGCAAATGGGATTGATTCCTTAATTTCTCTTTCTAATATTTCATTGTTACTTTATAGGAATGCAAGCGATTTTTGTGTATTGATTTTATATCCTGCTGCTTTGCTAAATTCACTGATCAGCTTTGGTAGTTTTCTGAGAATATCTTTAGGGTTTTCTCTGTGTAGTATTAGGCTTCTCTGGTAGATCAGCTGGTAAATAATCTGCCTGCAATGCATGAGACCCTGGTTCAATTCCTGGGTTTGGGAAGATACCCTGGAGAAAGGATAGGCTACCCACTCGAGTATTCTTGGACATCTCTGGTGGCTCAAAATGTAAAAGGTCTTCCTGCAATGTGGAAGACCTGGGTTTGATCCCTGGTTTTGGAAAATGCCCTGGAGGAGAGCATGGCAACCCACTCTAGCATTCTTTCATCTCTCCATGGACAGAGGAGTCTGGCAGGCTATAACCTATGGGGCGGCACCAGAGTCAGACACAACAGAGTGACTAAGCATATGTATAGCATCATGTGATTTGCTAAAAATCCAGATTTCCAATCTGGATTACTTTTGTTTGTTTTAATGCTGTGATTGCCACGACTAACACTTTCAAATCTATATTCAATAATAGTGGTGAGAGTGAGCACCCTTGTTTTGTTCCTTATCTTAGAGAAAGTTCTTTTATTTTTCACCACTGAGAATAATGCTTGCTGTGGATTTATCATACATGGCCTTTATTATATTGAAGTAGGTTTCTTCTATTTTTTGAAGAGTTTTTATCATAAATAGGTGTTGAATTTTTTCAAAAGTTTTTTTCTGCATCTATTGAAATTATCATATGGTTTTTATCTTTTGATTTGTTAATATGATGTATCACATTGATTGATATGGATATATTGAAAATCCTTGCATCCCTAGGATAAATCTGACTTGATAAACTTGTCTTGATCATGGTGTGTGATCTCTTTAATGTGCTGTTGAATTCGGTTTGCTAGAATTTTGTTGAGGATTTTTGTATCTATGTTCATCAGTGATATTGGTCTTGAAATTTTTTGTTGATGTTTCCTTTGTCTGGTTTTGATATCGTGGTGATGTTGGTCTCATAGAATGATTTTGGAAGTGTTCTTCCCTCTGCAATTTTGTGAATGCATTTTAGAAAGACAGTGATTAGTTCTTCTCCAATTATTTGAGAGAATCCATCTGGCCCTGGGCTTTTGTTTTTGTGGACATTTTTGATCACAGTTTCAATTTTAGTGCTTATAATTGGGTTGTTTATAATTTCTATTTATTCTTGGTTCAGTCTTGGAAAATTGAACATTTTAAATAATCTGTCCATTTCTTCCAGGTTGTCCTTTTATTGGCATATAGTTGTGTGTAGTAGTCTTTTATTACTCTTTGAATTTTGTGCTGTCTGTTGTAACCTCTCTTTTTCTATTTCTAAGTTTGTTGATTCTTCTCCCTTTTTTTCTTGATGAGTCCTGCTAATCGTTTATGAATTTTGTCTATCTTCTCAAAAAACCAGCTTTTAGTTTTATTAATCTTTACTATTTATCAGATCTAGTCCCTTAAATCTATTTCTCACTTCCACTGTATAATCATAAGGGGTTTGATTTAGGTCATACTTGAGTGGTCTAGGAGTTTTCCCTACTTTCTTCAATTTAAGTCTGAACTTGGCAATAAGGAGTTCATGATCTGAGCCACAGTCAGCTCCCAGTCTTGTTTTTGCTGACTGTATAGAGCTTCTCCATCTTTGGCTGCAAAGAATATAATCAATCTAATTTCGGTGTTGACCACCTGGTGATATGCATGTGTAGAGTCTTCTCTTGTGTTGTGGTTTTCTATGACCAGTGTGGTTTCTTGGCAAAACTCTATTAGCCTTTGCCCTGCTTCATTCCATATTCCAAGGCCAAATTTGCCTGTTACTACAGGTGTTTCTTGACTTCCTACTTTTGCATTCCAGTCCCCTATAATGAAAAGGACATCTTTTTTGGGTGTTAGTTCTAAAAGGTCTTGTATGTCTTCATAAAACCATTCAACTTCAACATCTTTAGCATTACTGGTTGGGACATAGACTTGGATCTATGAATCTTGGAATCAAGATTGCTGGAAGAAATATCAATAGCCTCAGATATGCAGATGACACCATCCTTATGGCAAAAGGGAAGAGGAACTAAAAAGCCTCTTGATGAAAGTGAAAGTGGAGAGTGAAAAAGTTGGCTTAAAGCTCAACATTCAGAAAATGAAGATCATGGCATCCAGTCCCATCACTTCATGGGAAATAGATGGGGAAACAGTGGAAACAGTGTCAGACTTTATTTTTTTGGGCTCCAAAATCACTGCAGATGGTGACTGCAGCCATGAAATTAAAAGACGCTTACTCCTTGGAAGGAAAGTTATGACCAATTTAGATAGCATATTCAAAAGCAGAGACATTACTTTGCCAACAAAGGTCCCTCTAGTCAAGGCTATGGTTTTTCCAGTAGTCCTGTATGGATGTGAGAGTTGGATTGTGAAGAAGCTGAGCACAGAAGAATTGATGCTTTTGAACTGTGGTGTTGGAGAAGACTCTTGAGAGTCCCTTGGACTGCAAGGAGATCCAACCTGTCCATTCTAAAGGAGATCAGTCCTGGGTGTTTTTTGGAAGGAATGATGCTAAAGCTGAAACTCCAGTACTTTGGCCACCTCATGCGAAGAGTTGATGCATTGGAAAAAAACTCTGATGCTGGGAGTGATTGGGGGCAGGAGGAGAAGGGGACGACCGAGGATGAGATGGCCGGATGGCGTCACCAACTCGATGGACATG
Organism: Cephalophus harveyi; assembly: GCA_006410635.1. Taxonomy (NCBI): domain Eukaryota; kingdom Metazoa; phylum Chordata; class Mammalia; order Artiodactyla; family Bovidae; genus Cephalophus; species Cephalophus harveyi. The sequence goes on along the minus strand of SJYT01026809.1, from coordinate 69,229 downwards.
GGTTTGGGTGAACTCTGGGAGTTGGTGTTCGACAGGGAGGTCTGGCATGCTGCAATTCATGGGGTTTCAGAGTCAGACATGATTGAGCAATTGAACTGAACTGAACTGAATCTTTACTATTGTTTCCTTCATTTCTTTTTCACTTATTTCTGCTCTGATATTTATGATTTATTTCCTTCTACTAATTTTGTTTTTGTTGTTGTTTTTGTTCTTCTTCTTCCAAATGTTTTAGGTGTAAAGTTAGGTTGTGTCTTCAATGTTTTTGTTTTGTTTCCTGAGGTAGAATTGCATTGTTTTAAACTTCCCAATTAGAACTACTTTTGCTGCATCCCATGATGGGCTTCCCTGGTGGCTCAGAGGTTAAAGCGTCTGCCTCCAACGCGGGAGACCCAGGTTCGATCCCTGGGTCGGGAAGATCCCCTGGAAAAGGAAATGGCAATCCACTCCAGTATTCTTGCCCGGAGAAGCCTAGTAGGTTACAGTCCACGGGGTCACAAAGAGTCGGACATGACTGAGTGACTTCACCTTGCTACATCCCATAGGTTTTGAATTGTCGTGTTTTCATTGTCATTTATTTCTAGGATTTTTTTTTTTTTTTGCTTTTGATTAGTTCTAGTAACCTCTTCATTATTTAGAATTGTATTATTTAATCTCCATTTGTTCACGTTTGTTACAGTTTTTTTTTCCCCCTGTAATTGATATCTCGTCTTATTATACTGTGATCAGAAAAGATGATTAATTTGATTTCAGTTTTTTTTAATTTACTGAAGTTTGATTTGTGACACAAGATGTGGTCCATTCTGCAGAATGTTCCAAGTGCACTTGACAAGAAAGTGCATTTTTCTGTACTTGGTTGGAAAGTTCTGAAGATATCAATTAGGTCCATTTAGTCTGATGTTTTATTTAAGTTTTGTGTTTCCTTTTTAATATTCTTTTTTGATGAACTGTCTATTGGTATAATTAGGGTGCTAAACTACTCTACTGTTATTATGTTGCTGTCAATTTCCCCTTTAACATATGTTTGTATTTGCCTTATGTATTGATGAGTTCTTATGTTGGATGCATAGATATTTACAATTGTTGTGTCTTCTTTCTGGATTGATCCCTTGAGCATTATACAGTGTTTTTCTTTATCTATTGTAATAGTCTCTATTTTAAGATCTGTTTTGTCTGAAATGAGAATTGTCACTCTGTCTTTGTTTTGATTTCTATTTGCATGGAATATCTTTCTCCATCCTTTTATTTTCAGTCTGTATGGGTCTCTAGGTCTGAACTGTGTCTCTTTTAAGCAGCATATCTCTATCTCTATCTATCTATCTATCTCTATATATCTATATAATTGGTCTTATATTTGTATACATTCAGCCAGACTGTATCCTTTGGTTGGAGCATTTAATCCATTTACATTTAAAGTAATATTCCTATTGGCATTTTATTAATTGTTTTGGGTTTGTTTTTGTAGGTCATTCCTTTCTCTTGTGTTCACTGCCTATAAAATTCCCTTTAGTAATTGCTGCAAAGCTGGTTTGGTGCAGCTAAATTCTCTTAACTTTGCTTGTCTGTAAAGTTTTTTATTTCTCCATGAAATGTGAATGAAATCCTTGCTGTAGAGAGTAATTTTGGTTGTATATTCTTTTTCTTTAATACTTTAAATATATTCCCTTCTGGCCTGCTGTTTCCCCTGAAAGATCAAGTGTTTATCATATGGGTTTTCCCTTCTATGTTACTTGTTCCATTTTCCTTGTTGCTTTTAATATTCTTTCTTTGCATCTAGTATCTGTTAGCTTGATGAGTATGCATGTTGATGTGTTTCTCCTTGGGTATATGCTGTATGGGACTCTGCACTTCTTGGATTTGATTGATTATTTCCTTTCCCATGCTGGGTAAGTTTTAAACTATTATCTCTTAAAATTTATTCTCATTGCCTTTCTTTTTCTCTTCTTCCTCTGGGACCCCTATAACCTGTATGTTGGCTTGTTTAATATTGTCCCAAAGGTCTCTGAGGCTAGTCTCTCTCTCCTTTTTTTTTTTTTTTTAATTCTTTTTCCTTTATTCTGCTCTTCAGCAGTTATTTCCACCAGTCTATCTTCCAACTCACATATCCCGTCTTCTGCTTCCGGTAATCTACTATTGGTTCCTTTCAGAGTATTTTTAATTTCAGTAATTGAACTATTCATGTGTTTCTTAATTTTTTATTTCTTCTGTGTCCTTGGTAATTGTGTTAATTGCTTCCTGCATTTTTCTCATTCTATTTTCAAGGTTTTGGAACATCCTTGCTAACATTATTCTGATTTCTTTTTCACTTCATTTGCCTATTTCACCTTCATTTAGTTGGTCTTATATGTTTCTAGATTGTTCCTTCATTTGTGCAATTCTTCTCTGTCTTTTCTTTTTCCTTTTTTTGTTTTTTTAAATTTACTGTGTTTGAGATCTCCTTTTCCCAAGCTTTGAAGTTGAATTCCTTCTTCCTTTTGATTTCTTCCCTTGGTGAGTTGGGTTGATCCAGTGTTTTGCACAGGTTTCTGTTGGATGGGACTTGTGGTTGTGGTCTGGTGGGATTAGGGAAATTTGTTTTGTTTTGTTTTCCTTTGCTGGGTTGCAATCCCTTTTGTTTGCTAAAGATTTCTTCAGTTGCTGAATCATGTTTGACTTTTTGAGACCCCATCGACTGCAGTGTGCAAGGCCTCCCTGTCCTCAACATCTCCTAGAGCATACTGAAACTCATGTCCATTGAGTCAGTAATGCCATCCAACCATCTTGTTCAAAGTAGTTGCCTTCTCCTGCCTTCAATCTTTCCTAACATCAGGGTCTTTGCCAATGATGTGGTTGTTTGCATCAGGTGGCCAATGTATTGGAGCTTCAGCCTCAGTATCTGTCTTCCCAATGTATATTCACGACTGATTTCCTTTAGGATTGACTGATTTGATCTCCTTTCTGTTCATGGGACTCTCAAGAGTCTTCTCCATCACCACAGTTCAAAAGCATCAATTCTTTGGTGCTCAGCTTTCTTTATTGTCCAACTTTCACATTCATATATGACTAACAGAAAAACCACAGATTTGACTATATGGGTCTTTGTCAACAAAGTAATATCTCTGCTTTTTAATATACTCTAGACTGTCATAACTTTACTTCCAAGGAGCAAATATCTTTTAATTTCATGGCTTCAGTCACCATCTGCAGTGATTTTGGAGCCCAAGAAAATAAAGTCTATCACTGTTTCCATTGTTTCCCCTTCTCTTTGTCATAAAGGGACTAGGAATCAGCGAACTAAAATGGACTGGAATGGGTGAATTTAACTCAGATGACCATTATATCTACTACTGTGGGCAGGAATCCCACAGAAGAAATGGAGTAGCCATCATGGTCAACAGAAGAGTCCAAAATGCAGCATTTGGATGCAATCTCAAAAATGACAGAATGATCTCTGTTCATTTCCAAGGCAAACCATTCAATATCACAGTAATCCAAGTCTATGCCCTAACCAGTAATGCTGAAGAAGCTGAAGTTGAATGGTTCTATGAAGACCTACAAGACCTTTTAGAACTAACACCCAAAAAAGATATCATTTTCATTATAGGGGACTGGAATGCAAAAGTAGGAAGTCAAGAAACACCTGGAATAATATGCAAATCTGTCCTTGGAATGTGGAATGAAGCAGGGCAAACACTAATAGAGTTTTGCCAAGAAAATGCACTGGTCATAGCAAACACCTTCTTCCAACAACACAAGAAAAAACTCTACACATGGACATCACCAGATGGTCAACACTGAAATCAGATTGATTATATTCTGTGCAGCCAAAGATGGAGAAGCTCTATACAGTCAGAAAAAAACAAGACCGGGAGCTGACTGTGGCTCAGATCATGAACTCCTTATTGCCAATTCAGACTAAAATTGAAGAAAGTAGGGAAAACTGCTAGACCATTCAAGTATGACCTAAATCAAATCCCTTATGATTATACAGTGGAAGTGAGGAATAGATTTAGGGCCTAGGTCTGATAGATAGAGTGCCTGATGAACTATGGAATGAGGTTCATGACATTGTACAGGAGACAGGGATCAAGACCATCCCCATGGAAAAGAAATGCAAAAAACCAAAATGGCTGTTTGGGGAGGCCTTACAAATAGCTGTGAAAAGAAGAGAAGTGAAAAGCAAAGGAGAAAAGGAAAGATATAAGCACCTGAATGTAGAGTTCCAAAGAATAGCAAGAAGAGATAAGAAAGCCTTCTTCAGCAATCAGTGCAAAGAAATAGAGGAAAAGAACAGAATGGGAAAGACTAGAGATCTCTTCAAGAAAATTAGAGATACCAAGGGAACTTTTCATGCAAAGATGGGCTCGGTAAAGGACAGAAATGGTATGGGCCTAACAGAAGCAGAAGATATTAAGAAGAGGTGGCAAGAATACACAGAATAACTGTACAAAAAAGTCGTCATGACCCAGATAATCATGAAGGTGTGATCAGTCATCTAGAGCCAGACATCCTGGAATGTGAAGTCAAGTGGGCCTTAGAAAGCATCACTATGAACAAAGCTAGTGGAGGTGATGGAATTCCAGTTGAGCTGTTTCAAATCCTGAAAGATGATGCTGTGAAAGTGCTGCACTCAATATGCCAGCAAATTTGGAAAACTCGGCAGTGGCCACAGGACTGGAAAAGGTCAGTTTTCATTCCAATCCCAAAGAAAGGCAATGCCAAAGAATGCTCCAACTACTGCACAATTGCACTAATCTCACCCTCTAGTAAAGTAATGCTTAAAATTCTCCAAGCCAGGCTTCAACAATACGTGAACCGTGAACTTCCTGATGTTCAAGCTGGTTTTAAAAAAGGCAGAGGAACCAGAGATCAAATTGCCAACATCCACTGGATCATGGAAAAAGCAAGAGAGTTCCAGAAAGACATCTATTTCAGCTTTATTGACTATGCCAAAGCCTTTGACTTTGTGGATCACAAAAAAACTGTGGAAAATTCTGAAAGAGATGGTAATACCAGACCACCTGACCTGCCTCTTGGGAAATCTGTATGCAGGTCAGGAAGCAACAGTTAGAACTGGACATGGAACAACAAACTGATTCCAAATAGTAAAATGAGTACATCAAGGCTGTATATTGTTATCCTGTTTATTTAACTTATATGCAGAGTACATCATGAGAAACGCTGGACTGGAAGAAACACAAGCTGGAATCAACATTGCTGGGATAAATATCAATAACCTCAGATATGCAGATGACACCACCCTTATGGCA
>SJYT01026809.1:7961-63281 GCA_006410635.1 Cephalophus harveyi | reverse complement strand
AAGTGAAAGAGGAGAGTGAAAAAGTTGGCTTAAAGCTCAACATTCAGAAAACGAAGATCATGGCATCTGGTCCCATCACTTCATGGGAAATAGATGGGGAAACAGTGGAAACAGTGTCAGACTTTATTTTTTTGGGCTCCAAAATCACTGCAGATGGTGACTGCAGCCATGAAATTAAAAGGCGCTTACTCCTTGGAAGAAAAGTTATGACCAACCTAGATAGCATTTTCAAAAGCAGAGACATTACTTTGCCGACTAATGTCCATCTAGTCAAGGCTATGGTTTTTCCAGTAGTCATGTATGGATGTGAGAGTTGGACTGTGAAGAAGGCTGAGCACCAAAGAATTGATGCTTTTGAACTGTGTTGTTGGAGAAGACTCTTGAGAGTCCCTTGGACTGCAAGGAGATCCAACCAGTCCGTTCTGAAAGAGATCAGCCCTGGGATCTTTGGAAGGAATGATGCTAAATCTGAAACTCCAGTACTTTGGCCACCTCATGCGAAGAGTTGACTCATTGGAAAAGACTCTGATGCTGGGAGGGATTGGGGGCAGGAGGAGAAGGGGATGACAGAGGATGAGATGGCTGGATGGCATCGCTGACTTAATGGACATGAGTCTGGGTGAACTCCAGGAGATGGTGATGGACAGGGAGGCCTGGTGTGCTGTGATTCATAGGGTTGCAAAGAGTCAGACATGACTGAGCAACTGAACTGAACTGATGGGACTATATACCATGACTTTTGTTTTTTTAATGTTGAGTTTTAAACCTCCTCTTTCACTTGAGACTTTTTAGCTCTTCTTCTGTCTGCCATGAGGTGTTGCTATCTGCATATCTGTGATTTTTTATATTTTTTCCAGCAAGCTTGATTCCAGCTTGTACTTCATACAATCCTGCATTTTGCATAATGTACTCTGCATATAAGTTTAATAAACAAGGTGACAATATATAGCCTTTATGTGTTCCTTTCCCAATTTGGAACCAGTTATTCCATGTCCAGTTCTAATTGTTGCTTCCTGATCTGCATACAGGTTTCTCAGAAGGCAGATTAGGTGGTCTGGTTTTCCCATCTCTTTTAAGAATTTTCCCTTTTGTTGTGATCCACGCAGTCAAAGGCTTTAGTGTAGTCAGTAAAGCAGAAGTAGAGTGTTTCCTTTTTCTGGAATTCTCTTGTCTTTTTCTATGATCTAATGGATGTTGGCAATTGGATCTTTCTTTCCTCTGCCTCTCTAAATCCAGCTTGAACATCTGGAAGTTCTCCATTCACATTCTGTTGAAGCCTAGCTTGGAGAATTTTGAGCATATCTTTCTTAGCATATGAAATAAGTGCAATTGCATGATTCTTTGAACTTACAAATAGCTGAGAAAAGAAGAGAAGCAAAAGGTAAAGGTGAAAAGGAAAGATATGTCCATCTGGATATAGAGTTTCAAAGCTAGTGATGACAGACAAGTCAGCTTTGTTATGAAAGCCTTCCTAGGTGAACAGTGCAAAGACATAAAGGAAAGCAACAGAATGGAAAAGACTAGATATCTGTTCTAGACAATTAGAGATACCTAGGGAATATTTCATTCAAAGATGGGCACAAGGTAAGGCAGGAACAGTATGGACCTAACAGAAGCAGAAGGTATTAAGAAGAGGTGGCAAGAATACACAGAAGAGCTATACAAAAAGATCTTAATGACCCACATAGTGCTGATGATGTGCTCTGTCACCTAGAGCCAGGTATCTTGTAGCGTGTAGTCAAGTGGGCCTTAGGAAGCATCACTACAAACAAAGCTAATGGCGATGTAATTCTAGCTGAGTTATTTCAAATCCTAAAAGATGATGCTGTGAAAGTGTTGCACTCCATATGCCAGCCAATTTGGAGACCTCAGCAGTGTCCACAGCACTGAAAATTCCAGCTTTCATTTAATCACAAAGAAGGGCAGTGTCAAGGGGTGCAGATGATTAGGTTTGCTTTTTTTTTTTTTTTCCTTGTTTGTTGTTTGGGTAAGGCATCCTGTACTGGGTGCAGACAACAGTTGGGTGATGCCAGTTCTTATATACAGGTGAAGGACTTTGTGGGAGTTCCCACTATCAATATTCCCTGGGGTTATAAGCTTTCTGGAAATCTAGATTCTTGTTATCAGTACTCCATATTCAAAGGCTCAGGGCCCAATCTCTGGCTAGGAAACAGATTGCATTGAGATTCTGGCTATGGAACTGAGATGTTTTGCTGTGGTATTTAAGGGGATGTAAGCAAACACACTAAAGCAAGAAACAAAAGGCAAATACTAACAGAAATAATGGCTTACATATGCAAATAAAACCTAAACAGTACAAAAAAAGAAAGAAAGTAGAAGAGATTAACCCAATAAGCAAAGGAAAGCAAAAAAGATATCAACCAGTTAAAAAGAAAAATAACTAAGGTATAAATTGCAAAACAAAACTAAAGCAATATGCCAACTGGGGAATAAAGGTATGAAAGCAAAACAGACTAATAAACATGGTGAGAAAAAGAAAAAAAAAGAAGGAAACAATAGAAAGGCAAAGTTAAATAGAGGCAGATAAAGGAGATTTATATACATTAAAGAATAATTTCAACAGGAAAAGAATAAGCAAAGCAAAGCAAAGAATATATGCAGAAAACTAAAAATGATAGCTTTTTTTTTAAATTAAAATTTAGAAAATAAAGGAAGGGGCCTCTCAAGACTGCAAAAAGGCCAGTGTCGAGGCAGACATATTTATGGGAAATAAAACGTGTGATTAACAAAAGCAACAAGTTCTCAAAAGTGCATATAGATTTAATAGTACTAAAAAAAACAGGTACAGCAGAGGGGGAATAAAGGAAAAAAGAAAAAAAAAAATCCAGAAGCAACTACAGAACAAGTTAAACTATAAGAATAATAAATATTTTTCTTGGATCTCAGCTGCCAGTGTCTTTTCCCTCACAGTGAATCACAGTCCACCTCACCTCCTTAGGATGCCCTCCAACACTGGCTAGTCTTTGGACCTGTTTGACAGCTCAGACTCTAACCTGGTCCTCCTGTGTGTTCTTGCCTCTAATGTCCGCATCTGCTTGTACTAGTACACTTTATTTTGTGGGACCTCTCATTGTCCTTTTATATATTCCATAGACACAAAGTTGATCCGGTAGATTCCATCTGAAACTTCTATCACTTGTGGGAAGGTTTGGGATTCTTTTCCTTAACAACACTGCCTCTGGGTTTCAATTGTGCTTTTATGTCTACCTTTGTGTTTGATTCATCCACTGGAGTTTGCTTCTGAGGGTGCCCTAGAGGACTTGGGTCTGGCCCAGGGAGGAGTTGGAGAAGGCAATGGCACCCCACTCCAGTACTCTTGCCTGGCAAATCCCATGGTAGGCTGCAGTCCATGGGGTCACTAAGAGTCAGACACAACTGAGCGACTTCACTTTCACTTTTCACTTTCATTCATTGGAGAAGGAAATGGCAACTCACTCCAGTGTTCTTGCCTGGAGAAGCCCAGGGACAGGGGAGCCTGATCGGCTGCCGTCTATGGGGTCGCACAGAGTCGGACACAACTGAAGCGACTTAGCAGCAGCAGAAGGGAAGAGTGGGTGTGGAGGTGCTGAAATTGCTTGGCTCGCAGGGGCTCTGGCAGTAATAGCTACTCAGGGGAGCCGGTGGCTAGGACAGCAAGGAATATGATGCTTTTAGGGTTTTTTTCCTAGCTTCTAGCTCTCTACCCCAGTGGGGATTGCACGAAGGGATAGCGTAGGAGCTTGGGTCACAGGGACCCTGACAATGCCAGATACACAAGGGTGCTGGTGGCAATTGTCACAGGAAATATTGTTCTATTAGGGCCTTTTCTAACTTCTGGCATCTCTGCCCCAGTGAGGAATGAGCATGGAGATGGCACAGCTGATTGGATCATGGGAACTCTGGAGGCACCAAGTATGCAGGACACCAATTGCCTCAGCTGTAGGAGCTATGATCCTATTAGAATCTTTTCCAAGCCTCCGGCAGCTGGCGATCAAGGATGTTTTTGGCTAATCCTTTCCTGTTGTTTGGACCATTCAGGCACTTACAGGACTCCCTGGCTGGGGTCCTTTTCTATTCCTTGGCCCATTAGGCACTTAAGGGTCCACCTGTCTGGGTCCTTTTCTGCTGTTAGGCACATCAGGCAGTTTAAGGGCCACCCTGTGAAGGGTCCTTCTCTGTTGCTGGGCATGTCAGCTGCTTAAAGTGCCACCCTTTCTGTGGTCTTTCAGCTGTCCAGTGCTGATGTGTGGGGAAAGAGGCTGTAAAGATGGCTTCATCTCATGTGAATGACTCAGTAGTATCACTCTGGCTTTCCTTCACAAGCCTTTCCTACTGTAATCTCCTCAGTAGGAAGTGTGATCACCTCAGGGTGATCTCCTCCCTCAGGTGCCCCTGAGTCATTCCCCATAGTCATAGCAGCAGACTTTGCCCTGGGATTGCTTTCCAATCTCTATACTCCAGGTGTATTCCTGATGTATCTGTGGAGAGAGATGTATTCCACATTCGTCTACTTCTCTGCCATCTTGGATCTCCCCTACTCATTCTTAATGGTCTCTCCTGAGAGTGCTTTGTTTACATTTCTTGTGCAAAAATACTCAGCTCAGGTTCTCTTGTGAAAAGAAATTCCTTATTTAAAATAATGTACTTGTGTGTTGACTGAGAAAGTTAAAAAAAAAAAAAAAAAATTTTCTATAACCTGTTGCTTCATCTACTCATCTATCTATCCCTGTATCCTACAATTTTTCCCGTTATAATCAGAAGATTATCATAATCTCCGTCCCTGCACTAATTTCAATATTTTACTACTTGCTCAAAAATTTTGATTTAGCAATTTCTGCTTTCTCACATTGCCAGTTTTCCCCTCTCTGACACATTATTTAATCATCAGTACCTGTAGTGGGTTGAATGATGAATACCCACCCCCAGATGCTGGGGGTCCAGCCCCAGTGGATCCAGGGTAATTCAAAGCGGGGATGGAGTCGGTGATTAAAGACAGATTAATTAGAAATTTAAAGAGAGATTAGAGAAGAAGAATGTAGTGAAAAAATAGAGGAGAAAAGAGACTGATATTCCTTGGTTTACATGAAAAGCTAATAAAGTCTCAAGACAAGAAACTTGCACTGTCTACATTAGACCACAAGCGCCCACTTGAATAGCGGAGGGTGCCCCAACTTGGGCTCCCTCTCACGTGGGTCTTAGAAGCCCGGGCAAATAAATGGACATGGAGAACCTCTGTGTTCCAAGGGTTCAGCCTGAAAAAGAGAGGGAGGAAGAGGGAGAAAAAGAGAGAAAGAGTCAACACAGGGGAAGCCAAGCTTGTGCAAAAACCCCATAACTTTATTTTCAAAAGGTGTTTATATACCCTAAGTTTTACATAATGGAAGATATAGAGTCATGCAGGGGCAGTAGTCCTGACCCTTATCGATACCAGGCTTTCTTTCTGCATATCTTTCCGTATACAAAAAGTCTCAGGTGATTTACATTATCTTCTAGTCAAGAGGCCTGTTAACACTTTATGGCTCTCTTTAATGAATGTTAATCTCATTTCCTCTGAAGTGTTTTTCTTTAATCTGCATCACCCTTAAAGCACTAAATAAAGTTACATCCCTGTGAACAAAGGTGCAGTGGGTTATAACAAAGAAGGTACTTAACTCAAAGATCTATGTTGCTACTTGCTTTTTCTATATACCAACTATATCAACAAATAAAAGATATGAAAATTTGGCAGCAAGTATTGGCTCAACAATGAAACCCTTAATCAGTCCTATTCTAATGATTTTGACTCCTCAGAAGCCCCTACATTCCTAGGATGTTTTAGGCTTCCTGTGCCTCTCGCATCCGGAGGCTGTGAGCAATCACATGCACAATTGTAAAAGGTCTGGATAGACCTGTCAGTCAAGTTAGAAAGCTACCAGAGGGGTCTGAGCTGAGACACTCCTTTTATATGCAGGAGACTGTTAGCTGGAGCTCTAAGTTAACTTCTTCCAGAAAAAGGTGGTGGGGGATAGCCCCCTGTTAATGTCAGAGGAGTTGGTGAAAGGCATAATATAGTAGACCAGACAGATTTTGGTTCTGGAGGTAGATACTTGAGAAAATCCAGGCCGGGGAGGGGAGCACTGAGGCTTGATCTAGCCTTTGCGTTTTGTCAGGCCCCCTTCCTCATGACCTTTGCCATAGGCGGGATTCCCCATGCTGGCTCCCAGCACCCAGACATGCCTGGGTGTCCAGACTCTGTGAATTCTCCTTTATTTGGAAAAATAATCTGTGCAGACAATATTAAGGACCTTGACATGAGATCATCATGGATTATCCAGGTGTGTCTGAAATCCAATGACAATTGCCTTTAAAAGAGAATAAAGAGAAGATGGAGACAAAGAAATAAGAAGAAATGTGACCAAGGAAACAGAAACTGGAGTGGTACAGCCAGGGAAACCAAGGAATGCCTAGAGCCACCAGAAGCTGGAAGAGGCAAAGAAGAGTTCTCCCCAGAACCTCCATAGGTGGTATAGTCCTTCTGAGAACTTGATTTTAGATTTCTGTTCTCCAGAACCATGAGGGGATAAATTTCTAGAGTTTTAGGCTAGCCATTTCATGGTAATTTGTTGCAGCAGTTATAGAAAACTAATATCCAAGTATCCAAAATCACTGCAGATGGTGACTGCAACCATGAAATTAAAAGACATTTGCTCCTTGGAAGAAAATTTATGACCAACTTAGACAGCATATTAAAAAGAAGAGATGCTACTTTGCCAACAAAGGTTCGTCTAGCCAAAGCTATGCTTTTTCCAGTAGTCATGCATGCACGTGAGAATTGGACTATAAAGAAAGCTGAGCGCTGAAGAATTGATGCTTTTGAACTGTGATGTTGGAGAAGACTCTTGAGAGTCCATTGGACTGCAAAGAGATCCAACCAGTCCATTCTAAAGGAAATCAATCCTGAATATTCATTGGAAGGACTGATGTTGAAGCTGAAATTCCAATACTTTGGCCACCTGATGTGAAGAACTAACTCATATGAAAAGACCCTGATGCTAGGCAAGACTGAAAGTGGGAGGAGAAGGGGTCAACAGAGGATGAGATGGTTGGATGGCATCACTGACTCAATGGACATGAGTTTGCATAAACTCCAAGAGTTTGCATAAATTCCAAGAGTTGGATGATGAATAGAGGGGCCTGGCATGTTGCAGTCCAATGGGTAGCAAAGAGACACGGTTGAACGACTGAACTGAACTGATCCATACAAGGTCCAAACATCCTAACAAGATAATAATTTTCTCTTCCTACAGCTTCCAATTTTTTTTCTCCTTTTCTCAAGAACCCATTCCAATCACATTTTTCTTTTTCCCACATCACTACAAGAAACTGTTCTTACTGAAGTTACCAAAGACCTCAACTAATAGATTCTAAATCCAATTTTCATTTCTCAGTCCTTATCTTACTTTACCTATGGACAGTCTTTGACACAGGGGATCACTCTCTTCCCCCTTAAATAATTTCTCCACTTAGATTCCAGGGCACTGCACTCACCAGCTTTCCATCAACTCTACTTTTGCTACTCATTTTCTATCACCCCAACTTCTATAATTTGATTTTCTCTAATATTTTCTCTTTTATTTCATCTTAAATATTTATATCAACTCCTAGGATAATGCATCCAATTTGTGGTTTTGAATAATATGTATATACTGATACATTTGTAAATTATATTTCTATTCTAGGCCTTACTATGTACTTCAAATTCAAATAATTAATATCTACTTATTGCATATGCTGAAATGTTTAATCATTTTGCCAAATCTAACAAATCCAACTGAACACTAACATTCCTTCCAAACTCCTTCTCCCATGTTACTTATATCTTAGTCACTGTGGATCTTATTTTTCTTGTTATGTAAGCCAAAATATTTGAGCTATGTTTGACTCATTTTAACTTGCTCCTCTAACTCATCAGGGAATCCACTAGGTCCTCCTACAAATTCAAGAATTGACCTACATTTCACACAACTGCCAATATCCTGAGCCAACCCAAGAACTTTTATGTAAACGATTGAAATAGCCTTCTAAATTATCTTTCTTCTGACTTTTTCAGCTTCCTATCAACATAACAGTCACTGTGATATCATTAAAATATAAACCAGCTGATATTCTGTCCCTGTTTAATACCAACCATTACCTTCCCACAACACTCAAATGAAAAAACAGATTTCTTTAAATGACCTTGAAGTACCTACATAATTTGCCCCTTCCATTACATCTGGGATCTCATGTCTTAGTGTCTTCCTTGTTTACTCCCTTTAATGATAATAATGGGTATCTTATAGCTTATTTAAAAACAAAGAATACTCCAATTGTTTTTTGAAAAGATGCTTTCACGTACTTCTCTGGCCTCCTTATTTAAATTTTCAGTTTTCCTTCCTACATTATTTTTCCTCCTTAACATAAATAAGTATGTGATTTTCTATATATTTTACTACTTTTTTGTACTTTGCATTGTTTGCCTCCCTCATATATTTTAAGACCCAAAAGATCAGTGATATCTGCCAGTTATTTTCACTTTTGTATACCCATTACCTGGCACAAAGTATGGCCATAATTAATCTTTGTTGAAAGACTAAATGAAATGATAAGAAAATGTTAATCCTGAGAGGTGGGACACCATAAACTAAAGCATCAAAACAAAAATATTTATGTTCTATTTGCAAATTTTAATGATAATAAAAGAGTCTTAAGTCACACAAATGATCAGAGCTCAAGTTTGCATAGTGGTGGTGATTTAGTTGCTAAGTGATGTTTGACACTTGTGTGTCTGACTTTTGACTCATGGGCTGTAGTCCACTAGGCTCCACTGTCCATAGGATTTCCCAGGCAAGAATACTGGAGTGGGTTGCCATTTCTTTCTCCAGGGTATCTTCCCCACCCAGGAATCAAGCCCGGCTCTCTAGTATTGCAGGCAGGCTGACTCCTGCGTTGCAGGTGGATTTTCACCAACTGAGCTACTTCTCTGGTAGTTCAGTTGGTAAGGAATCCACTTGCAATGCAGGAGACTATCTGCAATACATGGAGTCACAAGAGTTGGACGTGACTTAAGGACTAAACCACCCCAAGTTTGGGTAATTCAACCAGTATTTTATGTTAAGCACTTAATGCCAGATAATGTTTGGATTCCTTCTCAGGACTAAAATCATGGCATCCAGTCCCTTCACTTCACTGCAAATAGATGGGGAAACAGTGGAAACAGTGCTGACTTTATTTTTGGGAGGCTCCACAATCACTGCAGATGGTGATTGCAGCCATGAAATTAAAAGATGCTTACTCTTTGGAAGGAAAGTTATGACCAATCTAAACAGCATATTGAAAAGGAGAGACCTTACCTTGCCAACAGAGGTCCATCTAGTCATGGCTTTTTCTAGTCATGTTTTTTCCAGTGGTCATGTATGAATGTGAGAGTTGGACTGTGAAGAAGGCTGAGCACCGAAGAATTGATGCTTTTGAACTAGGGACGACAGAGGATGAGATAGTTGAATGGCATCACAGACTCAATGGACATGAGTTTGCATAAACTCCAGGAGTTGATGATGGACAGGGATGATGGACATGCTGCAGTTCATTGGGTTGCAAAGAGTCAGACACGACTGAGCTACTGAACTGAACTGTTTGGATTCTAGCATTTATTTGTAACAAACTACTTCTTTTGACACATGATTGTATGTATTTTTAAAATCGTTAGTAATAACTACATGTCAGAACACACCATATTGTATGTAAAGAATTGAAACTAAAGAAGATTTTTTTTAATGTATTATTGCTTTTTTGAACTGATTATTGCCAAAATTGTTATGATAAAAATTTAATGTATGTATATATTTGCTTCTCTTTAAACTAACAAGAAAAAGTAGGAATAATGTATTATTGTGATTTTTCTCTAAACGATGTCTCAAAAATGGACTCAAAAAACCACATTCTTTCCTTAAAGATTTTAAGGGAAAGTTATTCATATAGCCCTCCTAGATATTCATTCTGTTTTAGTTTTAGTATAGTTTCTCATATCTATAACAACTTCCTCAGGTGTTAATTGAGGTCTGCTCTCAAGAGCTATGCCTGAATTGTTTAACCAAAAAATAATTTATATCAAAGCATTTCATTAAATATCACCAGGTTCTTCTTATATAACTAATTCTAAAGAAGAAACAATGTTATATAATAGGGGAAAAAAGCTCTGAATACCAATATACCAGTTTGTATTATTTCAGTAAGTAGTTATGAAACTTTGAGGGAATCCATTAACCTCTTTTGACTTCTTTGTTCTCATTTGTTTAAAACAATTATTTTAAGCATATATCTTGATTAACTTTTTAGAGATGGTAGGACTGTTGAGAGAGAGCAGGGGAAAGAAAAAAGAACTATCTAAAGACAAACACATTTATTTGGAGGTAATTTTAATTTTTATAGATTCAATACATTTATTGTAGGTAGTTACCCTTAATATTCTTTATTAATCAATTTTTCATGAGACAAATATTTGAGAGGTATTTGAATAATTATTATGGAGAAGACATTCTGCTAGGCCTCAAAAGTACAACAATGAAAAACACAGATATAGTCACTGTTTGGGATCTTTCAGTGTCTCACATCATGCAATACATTTGTCATACAAAAAAAATAAATAAATAAAGGAGATGAAAGCATGTTTAAACTGGAAAGTGTATGCTCACCAGAAACCTTTTTATATTGAAAATGTTTTAAATGCTAGTTTGACCAAACAAATACATTTGTAGAGTTAATCTGGCCCATTTGGTCTCATAATAAGTGGCATAAAATGCTGTATGTTAAGGGAGTTAGAGTGTGAAACAAATAACTTTGTACTCTCTAGCATATTTTATGGCCCAGAGAGAATGCTTCCATGTATTAATATTTATATTATACATTCTTCAAAGATTTGTGTCCCTGGAATTAGAAGAAATAATTTCAGAAATAGTGTATCTCATGAGTTTAAATCCATATAATAACTTTTGGAAGAACTGTTCTTAGTAGGGGGCTTCCCTGGTGGCTCAGAGGTTAGTAGGTGATATATCTTTTTTTGTAGTGAGAGTTAAAAATAATGCAAACATACAAGAAAAATATATATTCGTCCCATCAAATAACTATTTTTAGGTACTCCTGAGGTCAAATTTAATTCAAGAGGAAACAAAAAGCATGGAAATCTGCAGAAAGATATGCTGCCCTAACATGATGAGGACATGTAATGTCCATACATTACTCAAATATTGAAAGTGGATATATGTTAGAAAACAATTTTTGCTATTACCTTTATTACAGGAAAATGAGTTCACTTTTAGTGTTTTCTTAAACTCATCTACTTCTAATATAGTCAATGCATATACAACTTTCCTTCCATTAGATAAGCTTGGAACTTTTAATTATTATTATTTTGGTGAAGTAGAAAAGGATAGCAGTTTGTTAGTTTGCCAGACAAAGGAGGGCATAGCAGGCTAATATCCTGAAAATCATTTGTCCTAAACTGGGGAAGATAGTGAGAAATTTTATAGTAATTTTTTAAAAAGGATTTGATCAGTTCAGAGATATCCTTCTGATGGATTGGTGGTGAGGTAAATTGACAACCTTCGGGTCCACTGGTCTAAGATCTGCATGCTTACAAGCAGTATACCATCATTAATCACTGTTTCCCACCTAGAGGTGGTTTCAGCATCTGGTCTCAGGACTCAGTAAAGCTTAGGTTCTTGATATCTCATCACAGAAACAATTCAGTGAGAGACAAACTGATAGGTAAGAAGTGGATTTATTCAGAGAGAAACACACTCCGCAGACAGAGTACAGGCCATCCCAAAAGGAAGAGCTGCTAAACCTAGAATACTTTTCATTCTCAATCAAGCAATCTGTTGTTGTGCACATATGATTTGCTGAGAGCTGCTGGTAGAAAATCTCACAATTAGAAATCTAAGCTCTCAGTGTGGCCTAGCAAACTCTTTACTTTGAAAATCAGTTTCTTTCCCATTATCTACAACAGCTTTTTCAAACCTCTCATCAGTTCTCCAAATCCATCTCTCTATTCTGAGCTAAAGATTTCACCTTCTCAAAGGCAGAAGAAGTTCTCAAGACAAGAATAGTCAACTCCATTTCATTAGGACAATAAATCAAGCCACCATTTCTCAAACAACACTGTCCTTCCAACCCACATTAAATTATAAAGAAACACACAAAAACAACTGAAGATAAGGAAAGGGATGGTTTCCCAGATGCCTTAGTGCTAAAGAATCTGCCTGTGATGCAGGAGATGTAGGAGACACAGTTTTGATTCTGATAGCTTATGGTGAACGATGTTGATTCATGATCTCCAAAGAAGATTTAGCTTTGGGACCATGACCACGTTTGATCACTCAAGAGCTTTTGTGTAGCAGAGATTTATTAAAGTATAAAAAAGGAGAGAGAAAGCTTCTGACATAGACATCAGAAGGGGGACGAAGAGAGATCTCTGGCTAGTCTTAGCAAGGGAGTTACATATTTTTTCATTTGGTTATTACAGTAAATCAAAAGAATGTCTCAAGATTGTAAAGGTCTTACCAGACCCACTCCTACAACATACATTTTAAGATGACAGGATTAGTCAGAAGGTTCTCAAGAAGGAGAAACATGTCCTCAAGCAGGTTACATTGTTGCTGTATAATCATTGGTACAGAGTTTAAGGGAAAAACATATCCTTGATCAAGATGAGTTGTTTTGTTGTGCATTCATCATCTCTGGGCTTAAAAAAAAGTGTCCTTTTTTACTCCTTGAGAACTCCAGACCACTTTCTCCTTCTTAAGAGACCCAGACTCCTTTCTCCTCTTTGGGGACCCCGGACTTATAATCTACCTAGGAACTGACTCTCTCAATTCCTGGGTCAGGAAGATCTGCTAGTGGAGGAAATGGCAAGCCACTCCAACCCACTCTCTTGCCTGGAGAATATCATGGAGAGAAGAATTTGATAGGCCACTGTCCATGGGATCAGAAAAGTTGGACATGACTGAGCAACTGAACCTGCATTCATGGCTTCTAAATAAACTTGTCATAATAAAACTTTCTTTTCAGTTTCAACTTTAGTATCTGCTTCTTAAATAGAACTTACCATTATCCTATCTGTTTCTTGAACTAGAGAGACATTTCATTTTACTTCTTACAAGAATGACACCTCATACTCATTTAACTAAATAGATTACTGTACAGGTATAAGCAACAGAAACACTTCAATATATTTTGAAAGATTGAAATAAATAAGAATCCTTCATTGATATATGATTCTCTGAAAATAATTTGAAAAAATATATGAAATTTGCATTTAAAGTTGGAAGTAAAGTAGGCGCAATAGTTACAAGTCCTGGTGGCTTAGATGATAAAGAATTTGCCTGCAATGTGGGAAACCTGGGTACGATCCCTGGGTCAGGAAGAACCCCTGGAGAAGGGAATGGGTATTCCAGTATTCCTGCCAGGAAAATTTAATGGATGGAGGATCCTGGTGGGCTACAGTTTATGGGATCACAAAAAGTTGAACACAACTGAGCTACTAACAAACAGTCAGTTCAGTTCAGTTCAGTCCCTCAGTCGTGTCTGACTCTTAGCGACCCCATGAATTGTACCATGCCAGGCCTCCCTGCCCATCACCAACTCCTAGAGTTCACTCAGACTCATGTCTCTCGAGTCAGTGATGCCATCCAGCCATCTCATCCTCTGTCCTCCACTTCTCCTCCTGCCCCCAATTCCTCCCAGCATCAGAGTCTTTTCCAATGAGTCAACTCTTTGCATGAGGTGGCCAAAGTACTGGAGTTTCAGATTTAGCATCATTCCTTTCAAAGAACACCCAGGGCTGATCTCTTTCAGAATGGACTGGTTGGATCTCTTTGCAGTCCAAGGGACTCTCAAGAGTCTATGCCAACACCACAGTTCAAAAGCATCAATTCTTTGGCGCTCAGCCTTCTTCACAGTCCAACTCTCACATCCATACATGACCACAGGAAAAACCATAGCCTTGATTGGACGGACCTTTGTTGGCAAAGTAATGTCTCTGCTTTTCAATATGCTATCTAGGTTGGTCATAACTTTTCTTCCAAGGAGTAAGCATCTTTTAATTTCATGGCTGCAGTCACCATCTGCAGTGATTTTGGAGCCTCCCAAAAGATAAAGTCAGACACTGTTTCCACTGTTTCCACATCCATTTCCCATAAAGTGATGGGACTGGATGCCATGATCTTCGTTTTCTGAATGTTGAGCTTTAAGCCAACTTTTTCACTCTCCAACTTCATATTCATCAAGAGGCTTTTTAGTTCCTCTTCACTTTCTGCCATAAGGGTGGTGTCATCTGCATATCTGAGGTTATTGACATTTCTCCTGGCAGTCTTGATTCCAGCTTGTGTTTCCTACAACCCAGCATTTCTCATTATGTACTCTGCATATGAGTTAAATAAGCAAGGTGACAATATACAGCCCTGATGTACTACCTTTCTTGAAGATCTTTTTTGTACAGTTCTTCCGTGTATTCTTGCCACCTCTTCTTAATATCTTCTGCTTCTGTTAGGTCCATACCATTTCTGTCCTTTATCGAGCCCATCCTTGCATGAAATGTTCCCTTGGTATCTCTAATTTTCTTGAAGAGATCTCTAGTCTTTCCCATTCTGTTCTTTTCCTCTATTTCTTTGCATTAATTGCTGAGGAAGGCTTTCTTATCTCTTCTTGCTATTCTTTGGAACTCTGCATTCAGATGCTTATATCTTTCCTTTTCTCCTTTCCTTTTCATTTCTCTTCTTTTCACAGCTATTTGTAAGGCCTCCTCAGACAGCCATTTTGCTTTTTTGCATTTCTTTTCCATGGCGATGATCTTGATCCCTGTCTCCCGTACAATGTCACAAACCTTTGTCCATAGTTCATCAGGCACTGTATCAGATCTAGTCCCTTAACTCTATTTCTCATTTCTACTGTATAATCATAGGCGATTTGATTTATGTTATACCTGAATCATCTAGCGATTTTCCCTGCTTTCTTCAATTTAAATCTGAATTTGGCAATAAGGAGGTCATGATCTGAGCCACAGTCTGCTCCTGGTCTTGTCTTTGTTGACTGTATAGAGCTTCTCCATTTCTGGCTGCAAAAAACATGATCAATCTGATTTTGGTGTTGACCATCTGGTGATGTCCATGTGTAGAGTCTTGTCTTGTGTTTTTGGAAGAGGGTGTTTGCTATGACCAGTGCATTTTCTTGGCAAAACTCTATTAGTCTTTCCCTGCTTAATTCTGTATTCCAAGGTCAAATTTGCCTGTTACTCCAGGTGTTTCTTGACTTCCTACTTTTGCATTCCAGTCCCTATAATGGAAAGGACATCTTTTTTGGGTGTTAGTTCTAAAAGATCTTGTAGGTTTTCATAGAACCATTCAACTTCAGCTTCTTCATCATTACTGGTTGGGGCATAAGCTTGGATTACTGTGATATTGAATTGTTTACCTTGGAAATGAACAGAGATTGTTCTGTCCTTCTTGAGATTGCATCCAAGTACTGCATTTTAGACTCTCTTGTTGACCATGATGGCTACTCCATTTCTTCTAAGGGATTCCTGCCCACAGTAGTAGATATAATGGTCATCTGAGTTAAATTCACCCATTCCAATCCATTTTAGTTCACTGATTCCTTGAATGTTGATGTTCACTCTTGCCATCTCCTGTTTGACCACTTCCAGTTTGCCTTGATTCATGGACCTGACATTCCAGGTTCCTATGCAACATTGCTCTTTACAGCACTGGATCTTGCTTCTATCACCAGTCATATCCACAACCGGGTGTTGCTTTTGCTTTGGCTCCATCCCTTCATCTTTTCTGGAGTTATTTTTCCACTGACCTCCAGTAGCATATCAGGCACCTACTGACCCGGGGAATTCCTCTTTCAGTATCCTATCATTTTGCTTTTTCATACTGTTCATGGGGTTCTCAAGGCAAGAATACTGAAGTGGTTTGCCATTCCCTTCTCCAACAGACCACATTCTGTCAGACCGTTCCACCATGACCCGCCTGTCTTGGGTGGCCCTACGGGCATGGCTTAGTTTCATTGAGTTAGACAAGGCTGTGGTTCTAGTGTGATTAGATTGACTAGTTTTCTGTAATTATGGTTTCAGTGTGTCTGCCCTCTGATGCCCTCTTGCAACACCTACCATCTTACTTGGGTTTCTCTTACGTTGGACATGGGGTATCTCTTCACCACTGCTCCAGCAGAGCTCAGCCACCTCTCCCTACCTTGGACAAGGGGTATCTCCTCACCACTCCCCTCCTGACTTTGAACATGGAATACCTCCTCTAGGTCCTCCTGTGCCAGTGCAGCCACCACTCCTGGGACGTGAGGCTGCTCCTCCTGGCTGCCACCCCTGGCCTTGGGTGGAGGGTAGCTCCTCCTGGCCACTGCCCCTGACCTCAGAAGTGCAGTAGCTCCTAACACACAATAGCTACTCAATTTTAGAAAAGAATATGCTAAAGATTTAAATAACCAAATTATACTGTCTTTTTCTAATTGAGCTGTATAATCTTACTCTTTTTTTTCCCAAATCATATTTAGAACTACATGAAGTAATAGATGGTAAAGAACTACCTGCCAGTGCAAGAGATGTAAGAGATGCAGGTTGGATCCCAGGGTCAGGAAGATGCCCTGAAGGAAGCCATGACAATCCACTCCAGGATTCTTGCTTGGATAATCCCATGGATAGAGGTACCTGGCAGGTTACTCCATAGTGTGGCAAAGAGTCAGACATGACTGAAGCAACTTAGCAGGCATGCACAAAAGAACAAAGTCTTCCTTTCCACAAGTTCCTGCTACATAGAACTTAAATAGGGGAAATGCAAGAGAATTTTCATAATGGAAAATGACTTCTTTGATACTTATTTATTCAAAGAGAGACAAGAAGGTGAGAGAGAGAGAGAGAGGACAAAAGATAAGGTAAAGGGAAAAATAGAATTAACATTAAGTAGAGGAAATAGGGATACATAGAAATCCCAGAGGATATAAGTAAAGGCATCCTGTAATTTGGGAAAAAGAGATATTTATGTTTATATTTGTTTTCAAATAGATCATGTGCTCCTTAAAAAAAAAAAAAAATGGCAGCAGGCTATCTCCTTTTTCCATTCTATATAGTCTCTGCTCTGCTCTGTTTAGTATGGTCACTGAAAAATTATATTTACTCACCAACCAAGTAATCCAGCAGCATATGTAGAGGTCTTCTCTCATTGAATTGCCTTAAGGTATGAATTAAAATGTAAACCTGTATAATATCAATAAAGCTGACATAAAACTTTTGTTCCCAAAGATAGAAAGTGAAAAGAGCATGGCCTTAGGGTAATATACTATGCCTGAAGGCTAACCAAGCCTCCTGTCACACATTATATTGGAGTGTTATTACATTTTGTCTATTAGAGACATAGTACCCTTGGGATTTTACAGGGTTTTGAACATAAATCCTTCAGCAGCTCAATTTTAGTTGATGCAGAAGTATATATACCATAGCTCTAATGCTCATGAGTAAGACAAAATACCAAATCATTTCTTGAGATGCCTAATGTGAGCGTCAAATTACTAGGCTCCACCTAGCAAAAAGGAATGCTAATTAAAAGGGTAGGACATGTTCCAGTTTTTCTAATCAAAGAGAGCTTAATCCTTCCATAAGCTGGTTGGCTTTGTTGGAGGAAATTCTGAACAACCTTGTTACTTTTGATAACTGTAAGCTACTGACTCATGGCCCCTTGACAGCTAGCTGAGCATGTAATAACATTTCTCTGTATTTGGGGACTGGCTTAGCTGGCTTTATAATAGATTATTGTGGATGTTAAAGTGAAATGTTAGTCTTTCTTTAAAGCTCTGTATTCCCCGGTAATTAAGGTTATAAAAAGGGCACCGAGCACAATACAGTTTCAAGGTCGCCAAACACAGATATAACAGCCTTCAGTTTGTGTAAATAAGGTATTAACAAAGGTTTATTCTGCAATTGTGTCATGAAAAAATAGGATTTTGCAGAGCAGTTTGTTGGAAAAGTATTTTGAGGTAAATTTTAAAGTGTTTATTTTTTCCCTTTTAGTTCCAAATATATATATATATATATATATATATCTCGAATAGAAGCAAATTCAAGTGATATTACAGAAACACAGAAAATACATACAATAATAATAATAAAAATTGAATGCTATCAGTTAAACAGAAAAAACATATACCAGAGCAGAATGTCATCCAAAAAGCATTTGAGTTATCTGGTGTAACAAGAACCTTGGAGAAATCACAACCTTTGGCATGGAAATGTCTACAGAGACCACACAAACAAAGATTTCACCTTAACTTTCAAAGCAGTGACAGTTATTGGTCATTTGTGTTTCCAATTCATGTAACTGTAAATGGAAAAAGTTAAAGAAAAAGTTCACCCATGGGAGCTATTTAGCTACTTATTTCAAAGGAATACGTTGATAGAGTTTCATTCAACTTTGGAGTTTTGATATTCATTCACCATTTGAATCAGTGATATTCATCATTACAGTAGGGAGAAATGTTACATTGTGTGTTTCATAAAAAATACCCCTTTGTGATGATCAATTACCATGCAATTTGAAATTAAAAAAGAGAAGAAAGATTTCCTATGTAAGTATTGTAAATGCAAAACAACTTTCCTATAACATGAAAGAGTCATACTAATGGTGTAGATTACCTATTGCATAAGGGTCCTAGAGTTAGGAAAGCATAATTTATAGGAAGGCAATCTTATTTTCATTCTACCAGATAAGATTAGGGTACCCCCTCCCCCCCAGGAGCCAGCTTCTTTGCTTCAATTTTGAACTGCCAAAAGGGAGGATATGCAGTGGTTTATAGTGCAGACAAAAACGTCACAGCAGTAATTGCTATGCAGGTGCTTAAGTACATGCCAAACAAAACCATAAATTATATTTCTCATGCTTTAGGTATTGATTGTATTAGTAGTTAAAAGAACAATTACCACATAATATGTACCTTTTTAAAAGATAGAAATAATCAGGAAAATCATTCAGGTAACCTTTTGTGACAAATTAAGACTGCCTTTCATGATACTTTACATCTTTATGCTCATCTATCTTCTATAAAGAAATATTCATTTTAGTCAAATTCCTTCCATCAGATACCATTTACGATATGTTGAAGTCTTCCAAAATGCATCAAATAAAGCTATAATTTTTGATATAATGAATTCATCTAAAAATGAAAAGTAGAATAGAAGGAAGTTGGCATGGTTTTTAGGAAATGAAAGCTATCCTAGACATCACAAGCCATTTTCTCTCTCCCTGCACAAATTTGGTTGGTTATTCTCCTTAAGAGACAAATTTTAATAGCTATGTACTTCAGCATCCTTGAACCCAGTAACCTTGCTAAGGTTTCTCCTCACACTTGCTCTTTTATAGCATAATTTGCGTTGCACATGAACCCATTATTGAGGAGTCCTTCCCAGGTATTGTTCACATAGAACATGGGAGAAATAAGTGTCTTTTCCCTGTCTGACCACAAGGTAATAACAGTACAATATTGGGCCAACATTGTCTGAGGTTCAAGCATCCTCATGAACATACAGAGGGAAATATGAATAAAAACAAGAGATGTGAATATGATGGTACTCAGTTCAGTTCAGTTGTTCAGTCATATCTGATTTTTTGTGACTCCATGGACTGTAGCAAGCCAGACCTCCTGGTGCATTACCAATTCCTGGAGTTTACTCTAACTCATGTTCATTGAGTCGATGATGCCATCCAACCATCTCATCCTCTGTCTTCCCCATCTCCTCCTGCCTTCAATCTTTCCGAGATCAGGGTCTTTTCAAATGAGTCAGCTCTTCACATAAGGTGGCCAAAGTATTGGAGTTTCAGCTTCAACATCAGTCCTTCCAATGAATATTCAGGGCTGATTTCCTCTAGGATGTGCTGGTTGCTTCTCTTTGCAGTCCAAGGGATTCGCAAGAGGCTTCTCCAGCACCACAGTTTAAAAGCATCAATTATTCGGTGCTCAGCTTTCTTTATAGTCCAACTCTCACATCCATACATGACCACTGGAAAAACCATAGCCTTGGCTAGACGGATCTTTGTTGGCAAAGTAATGTCTCTGCTTTTCAATATACTATCTAGGTTGCTCATAACTTTCCTTCCAAGGAGTAAGCGTCTTTTAATTTCATGGTTGCAATCACCATCTGCAGTGATTTTGGAGCCCAGAAAAATAAAGTCAGTCACTGTTTCTACTGTTTCCCCATCTGTTTGTCATGAAGTGATGGGACCAGATACCATGATCTTAGTTTTCTGAATATTGAGCTTTAAGCCAACTTTTTCACTCTCCTCTATCACTTTCAGCAAGAGGCTCTTTAGTTCTTCTCCACTTTCTGCCATAAAGGTGGTGTCATTTGCATATCTGAGGTTATTGATATTTCTCCCAGCAATCTTGATTCCAGCTTGTGTTTTCTCCAGCCTGGCATTTCTCATGATGTACTCTGCATATAAGTAAAATAAGCAGGGTGACAATATACAGCCTTGATGTACTCCTTTTCCTATTTGGAACCAGTCTGTTGTTCCATGTCCAGTTCTAACTGTTGCTTCTTGACCTGCATACAGGTTTCTCAAGACACAGATCAGATGGTCTAGTATTCTCATCTCTTTAGTCCTTCCAATGAATATTCAGGGCTGATTTCCTCTAGGATGTGCTGGTTGCTTCTCTTTGCAGTCCAAGGGATTCGCAAGAGGCTTCTCCAGCACCACAGTTTAAAAGCATCAATTATTCGGTGCTCAGCTTTCTTTATAGTCCAACTCTCACATCCATACATGACCACTGGAAAAACCATAGCCTTGGCTAGACGGATCTTTGTTGGCAAAGTAATGTCTCTGCTTTTCAATATACTATCTAGGTTGCTCATAACTTTCCTTCCAAGGAGTAAGCGTCTTTTAATTTCATGGTTGCAATCACCATCTGCAGTGATTTTGGAGCCCAGAAAAATAAAGTCAGTCACTGTTTCTACTGTTTCCCCATCTGTTTGTCATGAAGTGATGGGACCAGATACCATGATCTTAGTTTTCTGAATATTGAGCTTTAAGCCAACTTTTTCACTCTCCTCTATCACTTTCAGCAAGAGGCTCTTTAGTTCTTCTCCACTTTCTGCCATAAAGGTGGTGTCATTTGCATATCTGAGGTTATTGATATTTCTCCCAGCAATCTTGATTCCAGCTTGTGTTTTCTCCAGCCTGGCATTTCTCATGATGTACTCTGCATATAAGTAAAATAAGCAGGGTGACAATATACAGCCTTGATGTACTCCTTTTCCTATTTGGAACCAGTCTGTTGTTCCATGTCCAGTTCTAACTGTTGCTTCTTGACCTGCATACAGGTTTCTCAAGAGACAGATCAGATGGTCTAGTATTCTCATCTCTTTCAGAATTGTCCACAGTTTATTGTGATCTACACAGTCAAAGGCTTTGGCATAGTCAATAAAGCAAAAATAGATGTTTTTCTGGAACTCTCTTGCTTTTTTGATCATCCAGCGGATTTTGGCAATTTGATCTCTAGTTCCTCTGCCTTTTCTAAAACCAACTTGAACATCTGGAAGTTCACGGTTCACATATTGCTGAAGCCTGGCTTGGAGAATTTTGAGCATTACTTTACTGGCGTGTGAGATAAGTGCAATTGTGTGGTAGTTTGAGCATTCTTTGGTATTGCCTTTCTTTGGAATTGGAATGAAAACTGACCTTTTCTATGGCCACTTCTGAGTTCTAGTTCAATAAGGTTGTCATTATTTACTTTAGCAGATAGAAAAGTTCCAAAGTTCAGTTTGTATTTAGAGTGATACCAGAATAAGTGTTGTTATTGCTGGCTGTCCACATGAGGTTTATTGATGATTCAATCTTCTGGCTTACCTTCTGGTAGATGGACTCTCCAAATTCACAGCCATAGTTCAGGTGAGTATGCAACTGGGAGTCTGTAGCCTTATAACCCAGGGCAAAATTATTCTGTAATTGTTGGGATTTGGATGTCATTCAGCCCCTTATATAAGTAAGATAATAAGAATACCTCAGTCAGTTCAGTCTCTCAGTCGTGTCTGACTCTTTGAGACTTCATGGACTGCATCATACCTGACATCCCTATCCTTCACCAAACCTGGACCTTGCTCAAACTCATGTCCTTTTAGTTGGTAATACCATCCAACAATTTCATCCTCTGCCATCATCCCCTTCTCCTCCTGCCTTCAATCTTGCCCAGAATCAGGTTCTTTTCCAACGAGTCACTTCTTCACATCAAGTTGCCAAAGTATTGGAGTTTCAGCTTCAGCATCCATCCTTCCAATGAATATTCAATACTGATTTCTTTTAGGATGTGCTGGTTGGATCTCCTTGCAGTTCAAGGGAGTCTCAAGAGTCTTCTCCAACACCGTTGTTCAAAACATCACTTCTTCAGCACTCAGCTTTCTTTATACTCCAACTCTCACATCCATACATGACTACTGGAAAAACAATAGCTTTGACTCAATGGAAGTTTTTTTGCAAAGTAATGTCTCTGTTTTTTAATATGAGTCTAGTTTGGTCATATATTTTCTTCTAAGGAGCAAGCATCTTTTAATTTCATGGCTGAAGTCATCATCTGCAGTGATTTGGAAGCCACAGAAAGAAAGTCTCTTGCTGTTTCCATTGTTTCCCCATCGATTTGCCTTGAAGTGATGGGACTGGACGCCATGACCTTAGTTTTCTGAATGTTGAGCTTTAAGACAAATTTTCACTCTCTTCTTTCACTTTCATCAAGAGGCTCTTTATTTCTTCTTCGTTTTCTGCCATAAGGGTGGTGTCATCTGCATATCTGACTTTACTAATATTTCTCCCAGCAATCTTGATTCCAGCTTGTGCTTTACCTAGCCTGGCATTTTGCATGATGTACTCTGCATATAAGTTAAATAAGCAGGGTGACAATATATACAGTCTTGATGTATTCCGTTCCCAATTTGGAACCAGTCTGTTGTTCTATGTCCAGTTCTAGCTTCTTGTTCTGCATACAGATTTCTCAGGAATCAAATAAGTTTGTCTGGTATTTTAATATCTTGAAGAATTTTCCAGTTTGTTGTGATCCACACCACCAAAGGATTTGGCATAATTAACAAAACAGAAGTACATGTTTTCCCAGAACTCTCTTTATCAATGATCTAATGAATGATGCCAACTTGATCTCTGGTTCTCTGCATTTTCTAAATCCAACTTGAACATCTGGGAGTTCATGGTTCACATACTGTTGAAGCTTGGCTTAAAGAATTTTGAGCACTAATATGCTAGCATGAGAGATGAGTGCAATTGTGGGGTATTATAAATATTCTCTGGCATTGCCTTTCTTTGATATTGGAATGAAAACTAATCATTTCCATTCCTTTGGCTACTGCTGAGTTTTCCAAACTTACTGGCATATTGAGTGCAGCACTTTAACAGCACCATCTTTTAGAATTTGAAATAACTCAGCTAGAATTCCTTCACCTGTACTAGCTTTATTCATAGTGATGCTTCCCAAGACCCACTTGGATTTGCTTTCTAGGATGTCTGGCTCTTGGTGGTGATTACACCATCATGGCTACGGGCCATGAAGATCTTTTCTTGTATAGTTCTTCTGTGTATTCTTGCCACCTCTTCTTAATATCTTCTTTTTCTGTTAGGTCCATACAATTTCTGTCCTTTATTTTGCCCATTTTTCCATGAAATATTCCCCTGGTGTCTCTAATTTTCTTGAAGAGATCTCTAGTCTTTCCTATTCTATTGTCTTCCTCTATTTCTTTGCATTGATTACTAATGAAGGCTTTCTTATGTGTCCTTGCTATTCTTTGGAATTCTGCATTCAGATGCTTATATCTTTCCTTTGCTCCTTTGCCTTTAATTTCTCTTATTGTCTCAGCTACTTGTAAGGCCTCCTCAGACAACCGTTTTGCCTTTTTACATTTCTTTTTCATGGGGATGCCTCCTGGTTGGGATGTCACCAACCTCTGTCCATATTTCTTCAGGGACTCTGTCTATCAGATCTAGTCCCATGAATCTATTTGTCACTTCCACTGTGTAATAGTAAGGGATTTGATTTAGTTCATAAATGAACGATCTAGTAGTTTTCCCTACTTTCTTCAGCTGAAGTCTGAATTTGACAATAAGGAGTTCATTTTCTGAATCACAGTCAGCTCCTGGTCTTGTTTCTGCTGACTGTATAGAGCTTCTCCATCTTTGGCTGCAAAGAATATAATCAACGTGATTTCAGAATTGACCATCTGGTGGTGTCATGTGTGGAATCTTCTCTTGTGCTGTTGGAAGAAGGTGTTTGCTATGGCCAGTGGGTTCTCTTGGCAAACTCTATTAGCCTTTGAACTGCTTCATTTTGTACTCCAAGGCCAAATTTGCCTGTTACTTCAGGTGTCTCTTGACTTCCTACTTTTGCATTCCCATCCAGTATAATGAAAAGGTCATCTTTTTTGGGTGCTAGTTAGAGAAGGTCTTGCATGTCTTCATAGAATCTCTCAGCTTCAGCTTCTGCAACATTATCAGTTGGGGTATAGACTTGGATTACTGTAATATTGAATGGTTTGCCTTGGGAACAAACAGATATCATTCTGTCATTTTTGAGATTCCATCCAAGAACTGCATTTTGGACTCTTTTGCTGAATATGAGGGTTATTCCATTTCTCCTAAGGGATTCTTGCCTATGGTAGTAGATATAATGGTCATCTGAATTAAATTCATCCATTTCACACCATTTTAGTTCACTGATTCCTAAAATGTCGATGTTCACTCTTCTCATCTTCTGTTTGACCATTTCTAATTCATCTTGTTTCATGGGCCTAATGTTCCAAGTTCCTATGCAATATTATTCTTTACAGAATCGGATTTTACTTCCATCACCAGTCACATCCACAGCTGTGCATTGTTTTTCGCTTGGTTCTGTCTCTTTCTGGCATTTTTCATCCACTCTTCTCCAGTCACATATTGGGCACCTACACACCTGGTGAGTTCATCTTTCAGTGTCATATCTTTTTCCTTTTCATACTGTTCATGGGGTTCTCAATGCAAGAACATTGAAGTGGTTTGCTATTCCCTTCTCCAGTGGACCACATTTTGTTAGAACTCTTCATGATGCCCCATCTGTCTTGGGTGGCCCTACATGGCATGGCTCATAGTTTCATTGAGTTAGACAAGGCTGTGGTCCTGTGATCAGTTTGATTAGTTTTTGGTAAATGTAATTTTTGTTGTCTGCCCTTTGATGGATAAGAGTAAGAGGCTTATAGAAGTTCCTGATAGGAGAGACTGACTTGGAGAGAAACTGGGTCTTCTTCTGATGAGTTGGCCCATGCTTAGTAAATCTTTAATGTAATTGGCTGTTAATGGGCGAGACTGTGTTCCCTCCCTGTTGTCTGATCTGAGACCAAACTATGGTGGAGGTAATGAAAAATACAGTGACCTCCTCCAAAAGGTCCTGTGCATGCACTGCCATACTCCATGAATCCAACCCTGCAGCAGGCCACTGCTGACCCACATCTCTACCTGACACTCCTGGATGTGCTGAGTCAATCTCTTGTGCAGTCACTGCTCCTTTCTCCTGGGTTCTGTTTCACACAAGGTTTTGTTCGTGCCACCCAAGACTCTGTTTCTCCAGTCCTGTGTAAGTTTTGGTGGCTCTGTAGCGGGGTTAATGGTGACCTCTCCCAAGAGTGCTTATGTCACACCCATGTCTGTTGCACCCAGAACCCCTGCCCCTTCATCAGGCCACTGCTGACCCTTACCTCCATAGGAAACACTCAAACATTCAAAGAATGATCTAAGTCTCAAACACTCAAAGAATGGTCTAAGTCTCAAACACTCATAGAATGGTCTAAGTCTCAAACACTCATAGAATAGTCTAAGTCTCTGTGGGGTTTCCTGATTGCACAAGGTTTTATTTGAGCCATCCAAGTGTCTCTGGTAGGTATAGGGTTTTATTTTAAATGCAATTTTCCCCTCTTGTCATCTTGCTGGGGCTTCTTGCTGGGGCTTGCCCTCAGATGTAAGATATCCTTTTTTTTTTGGTGGGGTAAAACATTCTCCTGTTGATAGTTCTTCAACAATAATTTGTAAGTTTTTCTCTCGGGAAAAGGTGAGCATTTTTTCTTCTACTCTGTCATCTTGTTCCAAGTTTACCTACCTTATGGAATTTTATGAGAGTTAAATGAATTAAGGTATGAACCAGTACCTGCAACAGGGTAAAAGCAACAAAAATAATACAATAATTTAGGCTCTATTAAGGACTGCACAGAAGTGTGAGCATTTTTTCTTCTACTCTATCATCTTGTTCCAAGTTTACCTACCTTATGGAATTTTATGAGAGTTAAATGAATTAAGGTATGAACCAGTACCTGCAACAGGGTAAAAGCAACAAAAATAATACAATAATTTAGGCTCTATTAAGGACTGCACAGAAGCATGGCCGAGAGGAGCTACCCCTCACCCAAGGTCAGGGGCGGCAAACAAGAGTGTGAGGCTATGACAGCTCCTAGAGGAGCTACCCCACGTCCAAAATCATGGGCGGTAGCCAAGAAAAGCTACCGCGTGCCTGAGGTCAGGGGAGGCGGCTGAGAGGAGTAGATCCAAGTACAAAGAGCAGTGGATGCACAGGCACAGGAGGGCTGAAAGGAGCTACTCCACATTCAAGGTCAAGAGGGATAGCTATGAGGAGACAGCCCTAGTCCAAGGTAAGGAGCAGCAGCTGCACTTTGATGGACCAGCTGTGAAGACATACCCCACGTCCAAGGTAAGAGAAACCCAAGTAAGATGGCAGGTATTGCGAGAGGGCATGAGAGGGCAGACATACTGAAACCATAATCACAGAAAACTAGCCAATCTGGTCACATGGACCACAGCCTTGTCTAACTCAATGAAACTAAGCCATGTTCTGTGGGGACACCCAAGATGGGCGGGCCATGGTGGAGAGGTCTGACAGAATGTGGTCCACTGGAGAAGGGAATGGCAAACCACTTCAGTATTCTTGCCTTGAGAAGCCCATGAACAGTAAGAAAAATGATAGGATATTGAAAGAGGAACTCCCGGGGTCAGTAGGTGCCCAATATGCTACTGGAGATCAGTGGAGAGATAACTCCAGAAAAAATGAAGGGATGGAGCCAAAGCATAAACAATACCCAGTTGTGGATGTGACTGGTGATAGAAGCAAGGTCCAATGCTGTAAAGAACAATATTGCATAGGAACCTGGAATGTCAGGTCCATGAATCAAGGCAAATTGGAAGTGGTCAAACAGGAGATGGCAAGGGTGAATGCTGGCATTTAGTAATCGATGAACTAAAATGGATTGGAATGGGTGAATTTAACTCAGATGACCATTATATCTACTATTATGGGCAGGAATCCCTTAGAAGAAATGGAGTAGTCATCATGGTCAACAAAAGAGTATGAAATGCAGTACTTGAATGCAATCTCAAAAATGACAGAATGATCTCCATTCGTTTCCAAGGCAACTCATTCAATACCACGGTAATCCAAGATTATGCTCCAACCAGTAATGCTGAAGAAGCTGAAGTTGAACTATTTTATGAAGAACTACAAGACCTTTTAGAACTAACATCCCAAAAAAGATGTCCTGTTCATTATAGGGGACTGGAATGCAAAAGTAGGAAGTCAAGAAACACCTGGAGTAACAGGCAAATTTGGCCTTGGAATACGGAATGAAGCAGGGCAATGGCTAACAGAGTTTTGCCAAGAGAACAAATGCACTGGTCATAGCAAACACCTTCTTCCAACAACACAAGGGAAGACTTTACACATGGACATCACCAGATGGTCAACACCAAAAGCAGATTGATTATATTCTTTGCAGCCAAAGATGGGGGAGTTCTATACAGTCAACAAAAACAAGACTGGGAGCTGACTGTGGCTCAGATCATGAACTCCTTATTGCCAAATTCAGACTTAAATTGAAGAAAGTAGGACAAAAACTAGACCATTCAGGTATGACCTGAATCAAATCCCTTATGATTATACAGTGGAAGTGAGAAATAGATTTAAGGGACTGGATGTGATAGACAGAGTCCCTGATGAACTATGGATAGAGGTTCGTGACATTGTACAAGAGACAGGGATCAAGACAATCCCCATGGAAAAGAAATGCAAAAAAGCAAAATGGCTGTCTGAGGAGGCTTTACAAAGAGCTTGAAAAGAAGACAAGTGAAAAGCAAAGCAGAAAAGGAAAGATATAAGCATCTGAATGCAGACTTACAAATAATAACAAGGAGAGAAAATAAAGCCTTCCTTGTTATCAAAGCAGAGAAATAGAGGAAAAAAACAGAATAGGAAAGACTAGAGATCTCTTCAAGAAAATTAAACATACCAAGGGAACATTTCGTGCAAACATGGGCTTGATAAAGAACAGAAATTGTATGGAACTAACAGAAGTGAAAGATATTAAGAAGAGGTGGCAAGAATACACAGAAGAACTGTACAAAAAAAAAAAAAAAGAGCTTCATGACCCAGATAATCATGATGGAGAGATCACTCACCTAGAAGCAGACCTCCTGTAATGTGGAGTCAAGTGGGCTTTAGAAAGGCCATCACTATGCACAAAGCTAGTGGAGGTGATGGAATTCCAGTTGAGTTGTTCAAAACCTAAAAGATAATGCTGTGAAAGTGCTGCACTCAATAAGCCAGCAAATTAGGAAAACTCCGCAGTGCCACAGGACTGGAAAAGGTCAGTTTTCATTCCAATCCCAAATAAAGGCAATGCCAAAGAATGCTGAATCTATCGCACAATTGCACTCATCTCACACACTAGTAAAGTAATGCTCAAAATCCTCCAAGCCAGGCTTCAGCAATATGTGAGCCATGAACTTCCAGATGTTCAAGTTGGTTTTAGAAAAGGCAGAGGAACCAGAGGTAAAATTGCCAACATCCGCTGGATCATTGAAAAAGCAAGAGAGTTCCAAAACCCTCTATTTCTGCTTTATTGGCTATGCCAAAGCCTTTGGCTTTGTGGATCACAATAAACTGTGGAAAATTCTGAAAGAGATGGGAATATCATAACATATTGACAAGGAGAGACATTACTTTGCCAACAAAGGTCCGTCTAGTCAAGGCTATGGTTTTTCCAGTGGTCATGTATGGATGAGAGTTGGACTGTGAGAGTTGGACTGTGAGGAAAACTGAGCACCGAAGAACTGATGCTTTTGAACTGTGGTGCTGGAGAAGACTCTTGAGAGTCCCTTGGACTGCAAGGAGATCCAACCAGTCCATTCTAAAGGAGATCGGTCCTGGATATTTATTGGAAGGGCTGATGCTAAAGCTGAAAATCCAATACTTTGGCCACCTCATGCGGAGAGTTGACTCACTGGAAAAGACCTTGATGCTGGAAGGGATTGGGGGCAGAAGGAGAAGGGGGCGACAGGGGATGAGATGGCTGGAAAGGAAATCAGGGGATGTGAAGGTTGGAATTAAGTCTGAAGTTCAGTAGTTTGAACATTCTTTGGCATTACCTTTCTTTGGGATTGGAATGAAAACTGACATTTTCCAGTCCTGTGGTCACTGTTGTCTTTTCCAAACTTTCTGGTATATTGAGTGCAGCACTTTCACAGCATATTCTTTTAGCACCTGAATATAGCTCAGGTGGAATTCCATCACCTTTGGCATCACTGACTCGGTGGACATGAGACTGAGAGAACACCACGCATTGGTGATGGACAGGGAGGTCTGGCATAGTGAGATCCTTAGGGTCGCATAAAGTCAGATACGACTGAGCTACTGAACTGAACTGAACTGAAGCACATTATAATTGATTATTGTTTAATTATATAAAAATGCATATCAAGTTTATTTTTCTTCTCATTTAGGGAAGGAAACCAAATTTAAGAACTCTAGTTCCTGGAGTGAATTCCAGGTTTGTTTGAATCTGATATTAAGCTACCTCTCATAATGTTAATATGAAATATATCTCATTATACTGCTGTTTATATTGTATCAGGAGCTATGTCATCTGCTAGAAATACATTTTTTGATGGTTCGGTTCGGTTCAGGTCAGTCACTCAGTTGTGTCTGACTCTTTGCGATCCCATGAATCACAGCACGCCAGGCCTCCCTGTCCATCACCAACTCCCGGAGTTCACTCAAACTCATATCCATCGAGTCGGTGATGCCATCCAGCCAACTCATCCTCTGTCATCCCCTTCTCCTCCTGCCCCAATCCCTCCCAGCATCAGGGTCTTTTCCAATGAGTCAACTCTTCACCTGAGGTGGTCAAGTACTGGAGCTTCAGCTTGAGCATCAGTCCTTCCAATGAACACCCAGGACTGATCTTCTTTAGGATGGACTTGTTGATTCTCCTTGCAGTCCAAGGGACTCTTAAGAGTTTTCTGCAATACCACAGTTCAAAAACATTGGTCAAGTACTGGAGCTTCAGCTTGAGCATCAGTCCTTCCAATGAACACCCAGGACTGATCTTCTTTAGGATGGACTTGTTGATTCTCCTTGCAGTCCAAGGGACTCTTAAGAGTTTTCTGCAATACCACAGTTCAAAAACATTAATCCTTCAGTGCTCAGCTTTCTTCACAGCCCAACTCTCACATCCGTACATGACCACTGGGAAAACCATAGCCTTGACTAGATGGAGCTTTGTTGGCAAAGTTACATCTCTGCTTTTCAATATGCTGTCTAGGTTGGTCAGAAATTTCCTTCCAAGGGGTAAGTGTGTTTTAATTTCATGGCTCCAATCACCATCTACAGTGATTTTGGACCCCAAGAATTAAGTCTGTCATGGTTTCCCAATGTATTTTCCAAGAAGTAATGAGTCCAGATGACACAATCTTAATTTTTTGAATGTTGAGATTTAAGCCAGATTTTCACTCTCCTCCTTCACTTTCAAGAGGCTCTTTAATTCCTCTTCACTTTCTTCCGTAAGGGTGGTATCATCTGCTTATCTGAGGTCAGTGATATTTCTCCTGGCAATCTTGATTCCAGTTTGTGCTTCATCCAACCCAGCATTTTGCATGATGTACTCTGCATATAGGTTAAATAACCAGGGTGACAATATACAGCCTTGACGTACTCCTTTCCTGATTTGAAACTAGTCTTTTGTTCCATGTAGGGTTTTAACTGTTGTTTCCTGACCTGCATACATATTTCTCAGGAGGCAGGTCAGGTGGTCTAGTATTCCAGTCTCTTGAGGAATTTCCCTCTGTTTGTTTTGATCTGCACAGTCAAAGGCTTTGGCATAATCATAAGCAGAAGTAGTTGTTTTTCCGGAACTCTCTTGTTTTTTCTATGATCCAATGAATGTTGGTAATTGGATCTCTGGTTCCTCAGCCTTTTTGAAACCCAGTTTTAACATCTGAAAGCTCATGGTTCATGTAATGTTGAAACCTGTCTTGGAGAATTGTGAGCATTACTTTGTTGCTGTGAGATGAATGCAATTGTTCAGTAGTTTGAACATTCTTTGGCATTACCTTTCTTTGGGATTGGAATGAAAACTGACAT
The DNA here is from genome assembly GCA_006410635.1 of Cephalophus harveyi. Taxonomy (NCBI): domain Eukaryota; kingdom Metazoa; phylum Chordata; class Mammalia; order Artiodactyla; family Bovidae; genus Cephalophus; species Cephalophus harveyi. Next base: position 31,760 of record SJYT01026809.1, on the reverse strand, counting down.
TTTCCAGTCCTGTGGTCACTGTTGTCTTTTCCAAACTTTCTGGTATATTGAGTGCAGCACTTTCACAGCATATTCTTTTAGCACTTGAATATAGCTCAGGTGGAATTCCATCACCTCCACTCGCTTTGTTTTTCCTGATACTCCCTAAGGCTCACTTCACTTCACATCCCAGAATGTCTCACTCTAGGTGAGTGATCCCACCATCATGGTTATCATGGTCATAATGATCTTTTCTTGTATAGTTCTTCTGTGTATTCTTGCCACCTCTTCTTAATAACTTCTGTATCTGTTAGGTCCATACCATTTCTGTCCTTTATTGTGCCGATCTTTGCATGAAATAACTCCTCGGTATCTCTTATGTTTTTGAAGAGATCTCTGATCTTTCCCATTCTATTGTTCTCCTTTATTTCTTTGCCTTGATCACTGATGAAGGCTTTCTTATCTCTACTTGCTATTCTTTTGAACTCTGCATTCAAACTGGTGTATATTTCTTTTTCTCATTTTTTTTTAGGTTCTCTTTTTTTCTCAGCTATTTGTGAGGCCTCCTCAAACAACCATTAACCTTTTTTACATTTGTTTTTCTTTGGGATGATCTTGATCACTGCTTCCTGTACAGTGTCACAAACCTCCATCCATATTTCTTCAGGGATTCCATCTGTTGGATCTAATTCCTTGAATCTATTTGTCACTTCCACTGTATAATTGGAGGTGATTTAATTTAGTTCATATCTTAATGTTTTTCCATACTTTTGTTAGTTAAAGTCTAAATTTGACAATAAAAGTTCATGATCTGAGCCACAGTCAGTTCCTGGTCTTATTTTTGCTGACTATATAGAGCTTCTCCATCTTTGGCTGCAAAGAATATAATCAACCTGATTTCAATATTGACCATCTGGTAATGTCCATGTGTAGAGTCTTCTCGTGTGTTGTTGGAAGAAAATGCTTGCTATGACCTGTGGGTTCTCTTGGAAAAACTTTTAGCCTTTGCACTGATTCATTCTGTACTCCAAGGCCAAATTTGCCTGTTTTTTTTTTTTAGGTTCTCTTTTTTTCTCAGCTATTTGTGAGGCCTCCTCAAACAACCATTAACCTTTTTTACATTTGTTTTTCTTTGGGATGATCTTGATCACTGCTTCCTGTACAGTGTCACAAACCTCCATCCATATTTCTTCAGGGATTCCATCTGTTGGATCTAATTCCTTGAATCTATTTGTCACTTCCACTGTATAATTGGAGGTGATTTAATTTAGTTCATATCTTAATGTTTTTCCATACTTTTGTTAGTTAAAGTCTAAATTTGACAATAAGGAGTTCATGATCTGAGCCACAGTCAGTTCCTGGTCTTATTTTTGCTGACTATATAGAGCTTCTCCATCTTTGGCTGCAAAGAATATAATCAACCTGATTTCAATATTGACCATCTGGTAATGTCCATGTGTAGAGTCTTCTCGTGTGTTGTTGGAAGAAAATGCTTGCTATGACCTGTGGGTTCTCTTGGAAAAACTTTTAGCCTTTGCACTGATTCATTCTGTACTCCAAGGCCAAATTTGCCTGTTACTCCACGTATCTATTGACTTCCTACTTTTGCATTCCAGTCCTCTATAATGAAAAGGTCATCTTTTGGGGGTGATAGTTCTAGAAGGTCTTGTACGTCTTCACAGATCCTTTAAAATTCAGCTTCTTCAGCCTTACAGGTTAGGGTATAGTCTTGGATTACTGTGATACTGAATGAATTACGTTGGAAATGAATAGATGATTCTGTCATTTTTGAGATCATCTTTCCATCAGAGACACTGATTAGGGCCATGTTGTCTTATAGACCTTCCCTAAAGTTAAATACACTTAGGGATCATTTATAATTATCCTAGTTTTATTGAATATTATTACTGTACTATAATTACTGTTCTAATTATCTTAGATTGCTATAAAAATACAATAGACTGGGTAGTGTATAAAGAACAGAAATTTATTTCTTAAAGTACTGAAAGCTGGAAGTTCATGGTCCAGGATCTGGTAAGCAATCTCTTCCAGGCTGTATATTGCTGATTTTTATTGGTAACTTCACATGTCAAAGAGAGAAAGAAGAAGCAAGTTCTTTCTAATTTTTAAGAGGAAACTGAACACATTCATGAGGGCTCCACCTACATAACTTCATTTGGTCCTAATTACCTTCCAACTGCCCCACTGCTTAATGCTATCACATCTGAGGGTAAGACTGCAACTTAAGAACATTTCAGGGACCATAAACATTTAGTCCATAATAGGCACTGAGAAAAAATTTTATACTAAAGCAAGCTATAGAAATGTTCCATGGTATTCTGCTGAGCTTCTTCAAGCACAGGGTTTCAGTTCAAAGGAATTAGCTCTGAAATGATTAAAGAACACTACTAGATGGTACATTCTTGGTAGACAAAAAAATTAGTTTTTGTCTGTATGTCTCTAAAATCTGGTAGAGTTCTTAACAATTAATAGGCCTTTAAAATTTGAGAATGGGATAAAGAAATTGGATTCTGTTAGTGAAAATAGTGAAAGTGCTAGTCGTTCAGTCATGTCCAACTCTTTGAGACTCTATGGAGTGAAGCCAGCCAGGCTCTTCTGTCCATGGGATTCTCCAGTCAAGATTACTGCAGTGGGAAGGCATTCTCTTCTCCAGAGGATTTTCTCAACCCAGGAATTGAACCCGGGTCTCTTGTACTGCAGGCAGGTTCTTTACTGTCTGAGCCACAAGGGACACTCTTCTGTTAGTGAAAGTTAGCTGTGTGTGTGTATATATATATATATATATATATATATATAAAATTCTCTCCTTAGCATAAAATAAATATGCTAAGTGCAACATGGCTGCTCCGTAATTCTTAAATACAGCTGTGTTTAGGTTACCACTTCTCACAGGTGGACTGTTAACAGAAATGTTGAGTAAGTCCCTGGGCCAGGACATTTGAAAGCAAGAGCACTGTGCTCCCTGCTGAATGTCTGAGGTAGATGCTGAGATACTAGAGATGGTGTAGCCCTACAATGGAGCAGACCTATGACACTATATCACCACATGGAGTAAATTAACTTCTAAAGAGAATTAACATTACATGGCTGAGCATGAAATGATCTATTGGATTAAGCCATTGAGATTTGGGGGTTTATTTGTTAAGCAGCTAACCATAACCACAACAAAAGCAAAGATAACTCCCTAAATATAGAATATGTAAGTTAATTTTCTAAGACAATGTGGTCTTTCAATAGGGAAAAGTCAGTGAGTTCTTATCAAATATTGACTGAAATCCTTTAATGTACCAGGAACTATATTTGTATGAGCCATTCTGGAATTTTTCTAACATAGATATACATATATGGAAATATTCCTTTTGAGTCACTACATCAAAAACTGAGAATTGTTGAGGCTTTACTGTTAGACACCAGTTCTTACACTCCTACTTTGAGACCCCAAATGGTGTGAAAGCTCCTAACTCATGGTTTCTAAGATTCAGTATAATTGATATATTGGGTCAGATAATTCCTTGTTGTGAGAAACTATCCAACATACTGTAGGATGTTTAGCAGCATTCCTTGTCTCTACTCAGGAACTCCCTGCCATTTGTGACAACAGAAATTATCTTCAGATATGAGATGTTGCTTGAAGGCCACTGGGGTCAAAATGCCTCCTGATTGAGAACCATCATGATCTTAACTTTCATACATCATTTCCTTACTTGCATTTACTTCCAAACTGTAAGTATGACTTACTAGAAAATAATGTCTGCTGGGTTATTATGCAGTATATCTCATTCATTTATTTTTTTCTTTTTTTTTAATTTTTATTTTTACTTTATTTTGCTTTACAATACTGTATTGGTTTTGCCATACATTGACATGAATCAGCCACGGGTGTACATGAGTTCCCAATCCTGAACCCCCCTCCCACCTCTCACCCCATATCATCTCTCTGGATCATCCCCGGGCACCAGTCCCAAGCATCCTTTATCCTGTATCGAACATAGGCTGGTGATTCATTTCTTACATGATAGTATACATGTTTCAATGCCATTCTCCCAAATCATCCCCCCCTCTCCCTCTCCCACAGAGTCCAAAAGTCCGTTCTATACATCTGTGTCTCTCTTGCTGTCTCGCATACAGGGTTATCATTACCATCTTTCTAAATTCCATATATATGTGTTAGTATACTGTATTGGTGTTTTTCTTTCTGGCTTACTTCACTCTGTATAATAGGCTCCAGTTTCATCCACCTCATTAGAACTGATTCAAATGTATTCTTTTTAATGGCTGAGTAATACTCCATTGTGTATATGTACCATGGCTTTCTTATCCATTCATCTGCTGACAGACATCTAGGTTGTTTCCATGTCCTGGCTATTATAAACTTCCCACAAACAGTGTAAGAGGGTTCCCTTTTCTCCACACCCTCTCCAGCATTTATTGCTTGTAGACTTTTGGATCGCTGCCATTCTGACTGGTGTGAAATGGTACCTCATTGTGGTCTTGATTTGCATTTCTCTGATAATGAGTGATGTTGAGCATCTTTTCATGTGTTTGTTAGCCATCCGTATGTCTTCTTTGGAAAAATGTCTATTTAGTTCTTTGGTCCATGTTTTGATTGGGTCGTTTATTTTTCTGGAATTGAGCTGCATAAGTTGCTTGTATATTTTTGAGATTAGTTATTTGTCAGTTGCTTCGTTTGCTATTATTTTCTCCCATTCAGAAGGCTGTCTTTTCACCTTGTTTATAGTTTCCTTTGTTGTGCAGAAGCTTTTAATTTTAATTAGATCACATTTGTTTATTTTTGCTTTTATTTCCAGTATTCTGGGAGGTGGATCATAGAGGATCCTGCTGTGATTTATGTCAGAGAGTGTTTTGCCTATGTTCTCCTCTAGGATTTTTATAGTTTCTGGTCTTACGTTTAGATCTTTAATCCATTTTAAGTTTATTTTTGTGTATGGTGTTAGAAAGTGATCTAGTTTCATTCTTTTACAAGTGGTTGACCAGTTTTCCCAGAAACACTTGTTAAAGAGATTGTCTTTAATCCATTGTATATTCTTGCCTCCTTTGTCAAAGATAAAGTGTCCATAGGTGTGTGGATTTATCTCTGGGCTTTCTACTTTGTTCCATTGATCTATATTTCTGTCTTTGTGCCAGTACCATACTGTCTTGATGACTGCGACTTTGTAGTAGAGCCTGAAGTCAGGCAGGTTGATTCCTCCAGTTATTTCATTCATTTAAATTGAGCAATGCCATGATAAAATATCTCTGTTCCTTTCTAATTAAAAAAATTTCAAAATAAACTATTACTTAAAAAAGAAACATGTATCCAAATGCTCATTGCAGCCCTGTTTGCATTAGCCAAGACATGGAAGCAACTTAGATGTCTATGAACAGATGAATGGATAAAGAGGATGTTATATACTGACTGAACTGACATATATATATATATATATATATATATATAAATTCAGTTCAGCCTCTTATCGTGTCTGACTATTTGGTACTCCATAGACTGCAGCATGTCAGGCTTCCCTGTACATCACCCACACGAGTGTCAATCGAGTTGGTGATGCCATCCAACCATCTCATCCTCTATTGTTCCCTTCTCTTCCTGCCTTCAGTCTTTCCCAGCATCAAGGTCTTTTCCAATGAGTCAGTTCTTTACATCAGGTAGCCAAAGTATTAGAGCTTCAGCTTCAGCATCAGTCCTTCAATAAATATTCAGGACTGATTTCCTGCTGAGTTTTCCAAATTTCCTGGTATATTGAGAACAGCACTTTTATAGCATCATCGAGGCCTGGCGTGCTGCGATTCATGGGGTCGCAAAGAGTCGGACACGACTGAGAGACTGAACTGAACTGAACTTAGAATCTGAAATATGCCATGCTATGCTAAGTTGCTTTAGTCGTGTCCGACTCTGTGCAACCCCAGAGACGGCAGCCCACTAGGCTCCTCTGTCCCTAGGATTTTCCAGGCAAGAATACTGGAGTGAGTTGCCACTTCCTTCTCCAATGCGTGAAAGTGAAAAGTGAAAGTGAAGTTGCTCAGTCGTCCCTGACTCTTAGCGACCCCATGGACTGCAGCCTACCAGGCTCCTCTGTCCATGGGATTTTCCAGGCAAGAGTACTGGAGTCGGGATGCCATTGCCTTCTCCGAGAATCTGAAATAACTCAGCTGGAATTCCATCACTTCCACTAGCTTTCTTCATAGTGATCTTCCTAAGGTTCACTCGACTTCCCACTCCAGGATGTCTCACTCTAGATGAGTGATCATATCATCATGATTATCTGGGTCATTTTTTTTTAATAGTGCTGTGTATTTGTGCCACCTTTTTTTAATATCTTCTTCTTCTCTTAAGGCCTTACCGCTTCTGTCCTTTATTGTGCTCATCTTTGCATGAAATGTTCCCTTGATGTCTCTAATTTTCTTGAAGGGATCTCTAGTCTTTCCCAATCTATTGTTTTTCTCTATTTCTTTGCAGTGATCACTTAGGAAGACTTTCTTATCGATCCTTGATATTCTTTGGAACTCTGCATTCAAATGGGTATATATTTCCTTTTCTCCTTTTCCTTTAGCTTCTCTTCTTTCCTCAGCTATTTCTAAGGCATCCTCAGACAACCTTTTTGCTTTTTTGCATTTCTTATTATTGGGGCTAGTTTTGATTACCAGCTCCTGTATTTATTTGTCACTTCCACTGTATAATCATAAGGGATTTTATTTAGGTCATAGCTGAACCGTCTAGTGGTTTCCCTTACTTTCTTCAATTTAAGTCTGAATTTCTATACCATGGAATAATACATAGTCATAAAATAATTAAATTGAGTCAGTTGTAGTAATATGGATAAACCTAAAGCCTTTCATACAGAGTGAAATGTCAGAGAAAAACAATTGTTTTGTATTAACTCATATGTGCTATGCTATGCTATGCTAAGTCACTTCAGTCGTGTCTGACTCTGTGCGACCCCAGAGACAGCAACCCACCAGGCTCCCCCGTCCCTGGGATTCTCCAGGCAAGAACACTGGAGTGGGTTGCCATTTCCTTCTCCAATGCATGAAAGTGAAAAGTGAAAGTGAAGTCGCTCAGTCGTATCCAACTCTTAAGGACCCCATGGACATGTATGTGAAATCTAAAAACAAAATAGTACTGATGAACCTATTTGCAGGGCAAGAGAGACAAAGATTTAGAGAATGGACTTCTGGACACAGAGAGGTGAAAGGAGACAGTGGGACAAATTGAAGAGAGTAGCATTGACATATATACACTACCATGTGTAGCATAGATAGCTAGCAGGAAGCTGCTGTATAGCACAGGGAGCTCAACTCAGTGATCTGTGGTGACCTAGAGGAATAGAATGGAGGAGTGGAAGAGAGGTTCAAGGAGGAGGTGGTATATGTATACATATGGCTGATTCATACTGTTGTATGGCAGAAACTAAGACATTACAAAGCAATTATATTCCAGTAAAAAAAAAAAAAACAAAACACTTCAGATCAAAAAACTAATAATAAAATAAAATAAATCACAATAGTGTATTAGCTTACTCTATTTGGGGGTTTGAATAGAAAACATTTAAATTTTATCAAACTGTGGCATGTATTAAGCATTAAAAAAACATTCATTATATTCTGTCTTTTGGGTTAATAATTCCACCAAAATATGTGTTTTATATAGAGACACACAGTCCATTTAGTTATTCAAGAAATGCTAAGTTGCTAAAGGCAGGATTTATGCTAAGTGCTGAGTCACAAAAGAGAGGAAATTTGACAATCATGACAGTCTCTTGAAACATTTTCCGGAAAAGTTTTATTATTCTATCCAAGTCCTACAAAGCATACAGTGCATATCATAGCCACAAATTTATAACTATAAAAATAAAAGTTACCCATTGATTTTGCTTAAAAATCTGTATACATTTGACTCAATAAGAAAAAAAAAAATAAACTTGATTCTTACATTGTATAGCCCTGTTACTACATTAAGAATGTAAATGAAAGTATTAAATGAAATTTCTGAAATATACTCATTTGCATAGACAATAGTTTGGCTATCACACTGTATGCAATGGAGATATAAAAATAATTTTTTTATAGATGTTCATATTGTACATTCATTGCTTAAATCGTATTTGTATTTTAAGAATCCTTAAACACTTCCAGTGTCCTTCATACAGGATGCAGTATAAGGATAAACAGCCACTTTGGAGGAGAAGCTGTTAAACTTGTATAATGATATCCTGCTGAGGTTCAGAGTAGGAGGTATCTCTATGAGAGACAACAATGTCTAGCATTTAGTAGGCCTTCAGCTTCCATTTGTTTATTGAAGAAGGAATGCTTGGCTATCAGAATGATGTCTGCCTAAGGAGGATTCTGTGGACTCTATTCATACCTAGCCCAGCTGCCTGTATTTTGATACAGACAGATAATTTGGCAGTTTCACAGCATGCTTTGCTTATGAGTGATGTCTGGAGAATGCAGGACTGTCACTGACTTTAGGAATGATACTGCTAGTGTCAAAATATAAAAGTACAAGTTGGAAAGCCAGTTCTTAATTGTTACTAGAAATAGAGGTTTCCCTTTAGAGCAACATATAATGAAACAGATTTTGAAACATTTACCTAAAGCATGAGCAAATAAATAGATTTTTCAACCACTGGGGCATTTTCAGTCTGTTTATATTTTTAACCATTCTTCTGTCATTTAAAATAAGAACACCAGCTCCCACCATTCCATAACGACAATATTTTCTCTGGGACTTAGAGTAGCAAACAGTCCCTTTAGCTGTTGGTAGTTTTATTGATAGATAACCTCTGGTGATTCAGGGATTGGCTGCTTAACTATTCCTGCACTTGAGAGCTTGGTAAAACTCACTTCCTTCCACTACACATGAAATTGTTAATTAGCTGATTATCCTAACACCTTAGCTAACACTCTTATCTGAGAGTACCTTCTGCTTACACTGGCATGATAGAAGGAATAGTACCTTTCTGTGGCTTCTCCATGCCAAGAACTGATCCCTCAATTCTTCTCCTTCCAGATTAAGCAAAAATGATGTGTGTGTGTAGCGGGGGGAGTTGTAGAAAAGATGTGAGATCTCCTGAACCCTATAGTGTATATAAGTCTGATCCAACTGTATGATATATACTGAGTAAATATTATCCAATTATAACATCAAGATTATGAGAAAGAGCTTCTTTCTGAGATTTGGAAAATATATTTGCTCTCCCTTTTGAGGGTGGATGAGTTATAGTCAGAAAGTACATTTCTACCTCACAGCAGGTAATTTCAATCAATGTCATTTTATTCCTTTCTTTTTCCAATGTGATGGTTTTCCACTAATTCTTTCAAATCTGTTATTTCTAAAACATGAATACACACTGTGTGTATGTAAATACATATATATATACACATATATTTTAGTATACATACACATATTTACATATACATGTATATAAATATATATAACTACAGTTCAGTCACTCAGTCATGTCTGACTCTTTGTGACCCCATGGACTGCTTCTTCAAACTCATGTTCACTGAATCAGTGATGCCATCCAAACATCTCATCTTCTGTGGTCCCATTCTCCTCCTGCCTTGAATCTCTCCCAGCATCAGAGTCTTTTCTAATAAGTCAGCTCTTCGCTTCAGGTGGCCAAAGTATTGGAGCTTCAGCATCAGTCCTTCCAATGAATATTCAGGACAAATTTCATTTAGGATTGACTGGTTTGATCACCTTGCAGTCCAAGGGACTCTCAAGAGTCTTCTCCACCACCACAGTTCAAAAGCATCAATTATTGGATGCTCAGCTTTCTTTATGGTCCAACTCTCAAATCCATACACAACTACTGGAAAAACCCATAGCTTTGGCTAGATGGACATCTGTTGGTAAAGTAATCTCTCTGCTTTTCAATAATATGCTATCTAGGTTGGTCATAGGTTTTCTTCCAAGTATCAAGTGTCTTTTAATTTCATGGCTGCAGTCACCATCTGCAGTGATTTTGGAGGCCAGGAAAATCAAGTCTCTCACTGTTTCCATTGTTTCGCCATCTATTTGCAGTGAAGTGATGGCACCGGATGCCAGGATCTTAGTGTCTGGATGTTGAATTTTAAGCCAATTTTTTTCACTCTCCTCTTTCACTTTCATCAAGAGTCTCTTCAGTTCCTCTTCACTTTCTTCCATAAGGGTGGTGTCATCTGAATATCTGAGGGTATTAATATTTTTTCCTGAAATATTTATGCACTCTGCATATAAGTTAAATAAGCAAGATGACAATAAACAGCCTTTCTCAATTTGGAACCAGTCCATTGTTCCATGTCCGGTTTTAACTTTTGCTTCTTGACCTGCATACAAATTTCTCAGGAGGCAGGTAATGGCATTACCTGCTATTGTAATGGTATTACCTCCTCAGATTGAGACAGCAGTCTGTTATTCATATCTCTTGAATAATTTTCCTTAGTTTGTTGTGATCTACACAGTCAGAAATTTTTCAGCACAGTCAATGATGAAGAAGTAAATGCTTTTATGTAATTCTCTTGTTCTATAACTCAGTGAATGTTGGCAATTTGATCTATGGTTCCTCTGCCTTTTCTAAATCCAGCTTGCATATCTGGAAGTCTTTGTTCGTGCACTGTTTAAATCTAGATTGGAGAATTTTGAGCATTACTTAGCTAGCATGTGAGATGAGTTCAATTGTGCAGCAGTTTGAACATTCATTGGTATTTCCTTTCTTGGGCACTGGAATGAAAACTGACCATTTCCAGTCCTGTGGCCACTGGTGAATTTTCCAAATTTCCTGGTATATTGAGTGCAGCACTTTTACAGCATCATCTTTTATGACTTGAAATAACTCGGCTGGAATTCCATCACCTCCACTAGCTTTGTTTGTAGTGATACTCTTTAAGGCTCACTTGACTTTGCACCCCAGGATGTCTCACTCTAGATGAGTGATCACATCATTGTGGTTATCTGGGTTATTACAATTTTTTTTTTTTTAAATATAGTTCTGTGAATTGTTGCCACCTTTTCTTAATATCTTCTTCTTCTGTTAGGGCCATACAGCTTCTGTCCTTTATTGTGCCCATCTTTGCATGAAATGTTCCCTTGGTATCTCTAATTTTCTTGAAAAGATCTCTAGTCTTCCCTACTCTACCATTTCCTCTATTTCTTTGCACTGATCACTTAGAAAGACTTTCTTATCTCCCCTTGGTATTATTTGGAACTCTACATTCAGATGGATATATCTTTCCTTTGCTCTTTTGCCTTTCACTTCTTTTCTTTTCTCAGCTATCTGTAAGGCAACCATTTGTCTCTTTGCCTTCTTTTTGGGAATGGTTTTGATCATTGCCTCCTGTACAATGTTAGGAATCACCATCCATAGTTCTTCGGGCACTCTATCAGATCTAATCCCTCAAATTTATTTGTCACTTCTACTGTATAATCATAAGGAATTTGATTTAGGTCATAGCTGAATGGTTTAGATGTTTTCCCTACCCTCCTCAACTTTATATATGTAGCAGTACCTACACAGAACAGTTAATAGTAAAGTTCTCTCAGCTTTCTCCTTGGGCATCTCTAATCCACAACTTGTTTCTTAGAAATGTCTCAAGCATTAACATGACATCAAAGAAGGAATAGCGTGGCATTTACTATATAAATATTAATCTGGGGAAATAAGGAACTATTAGAATCTATATTGAGAAGCTACAAACTTTCACTTTATCAAACTAATATGTAAGTAGTTTAAAGGAATGATATATGTTTTACTGGGTGATTTAACATTTATTTTAAAGAGGAAAATTTGTTATCTTTAACATATTTGTATAAAGATGGTTTAAGTGTAGGGTCACACTAACTTTTCATTAAATCAAAGGAGAGAACCAGATGCTTAGAATAAGGAAGATAATTAATCCATGGTCTTGCAGAAGATTAAAGGCTCATTTGAAGAAAACATTTATATGCTGGAGTCATTTATTTTGTTTTGCAACTCATGATAATTTAATTCATAAGATATTTGAGAAACATATTGATAATACTTATTGACAGCATATCAGCATTTCAGAAAATTTCCCCGTACCTCAGGGATCAAATTTACCTTTGTTTCTAGTTTTGTGGTAAAAGTATATGTATTTTGCATTTTTAAAATTTCATTAAAAGATGGACATTGAGTTCTACGTAGGTTTCACGGATTTGGTTCTTACAAACGTTCACAAATAGATGTCTCCCAGCATGCCAAGTTGCTTCAGTTGTGTCTGACTACTTGTGACCCTATGGACCATAGCCTGCCATGTTCCTCTGTCCATAGGATTCTCCCAGCATGAATACTGGAGTGGGTTGTCATGCCCTCCTCCAGACGATCTTTCTTATCCAGTGACCAAAACTGTGTCTCTTATATTAACAGATGGGTTCTTTACCACTAGTGCCACCTGAGAAGCACAGATGTCTCCCTATAAAGAAAATGAAGTGAAGTGAAGTGGCTCAGTCGTGTCTGACTCTTTGCGATCCCATGGACTGTGGCCTACCAGGCTCTTCGGTCCATGGAATTTTCCAGGCAAGAGTACTGGAGTGGGTTGCCATTTCCTTCTCCAATAAAGAAAATAGAGGCAACTAAATCTGGATAAATGCTATTAGGTCAAAATATAAAATTCCATGCACTCATTTACATGTTAACAAGCCAATTTCTAATTCTCACTTAATATCTTTTGTATATTTTTTATGTATTACAATACAAAATTTTGTAATACTTATATTCCTTTCTTTCCCCCTACTTGCCAAAAAGAGAACATAAGAGAATACTGGAGTAGCCTGAAAAACACATTTCTTCATACACTCCAAAGAAAAAAAAAACTCATCTCCAAATTATAAGCATTAGAAATTTTCTGAACTAGATTAGCATTGCACAGAGCAACTCCTACCAAATAAAAATACATTTTATTCATTTTATTCAACAAATATTTACCAGGCACTTCCCACACGCACTTCCCATTATGCTATCTGATGTCAATGTAGCAGGAAATATTCTATGTTGAAAATGAAAAAATCAATAAAAATTTCAAGAAAGATTCTTACAACCATTTACATTATGCACAGAATGAACAGCTAACATAGAAATTTGAGAAATAATCAGAAATAAAATTAAAAGGAAGAAAATAATTCATATCATAAAAATGTTCAGCAATTTCAAATACTGCACATAGTTTGGGTAAGAAGAATATTAATTTGCCACTATTATTATAATGCATGTTGGGGGATCTTTATGGAAGAAGTTTTACTGCAATGACAATGCAACTATCAAGCTGCTGTCATCTCAGTGAAGGCTGTGAGAAAATGTAGAAAGACACAGTGTTTAAAACTCTTGAGATTTTTTGAAGAAAAGAGAAATATAAGGAAGGCTAGAGAACAAACAGATTAAGGGGATTTAATGGGATAACTTGCTAACTTGATGTTTACACACTAAAAGAAAGGGATCAACAGGAATGTGAAGAATGAAAAAATGCAAAGGATAGAGGAGGAAAAGACATAAAATTGATAATCTGACATGGGTTGGTTAAAGAACACTCTAGATGTAGATTAAAATATTGGTGTGGTGGCAGGAGTAGAGGCTTATCTATTATATAATTTCTATTTCAATTTGAAGATTTCTTAATTCAGTGAATATGCTATCTACACTACTGAATGTAGGAGAACATGAAAGAGGGGAATTAAAGAAAAGTTTAGGGAGATTTGTGGAGACTTATGCAAAATATTTGAATTATTGCTTTAAAGAACAAGAGCAAGAACTGAAGAAGGAATGGTGAAAAGAGCCAAATTATGACTAAGGTTCCAAATGAGGTGGAGTGTCATAAATCCATATTGTCAAAAATCCACAGCATTTTTAGGCATATTCAGCAGTGCTTAATAGCCTGGGGAATATATAGAGAAGATGGGAAAGTATTTCTCAGGTAGTCTGTTTAAAGAACAATAAAAATGAATTAGTAAAAATAAGAATCAAAGAATGTAATGGTGGATTATAAAGCTTAGATATGAAGAAGAAAAAGAAAATGAGAAGAATAATAAAGAGAGAAAACAGAAGGTTCAAGGAACAGGACTTTATGAATTTGAAAAAATATGTCATTATTGTTTTTGTTTTTGCTTGTTTTTCTCTTTCCTTTGGCCCGTAGCAAATTGTTTTATTTATTTTTATTTATAAATTTATATTACTTTTTCAAGTATAGTTGCTTTACAACATTGTATTATTTTCTGCTGCATAGCAAAGTGATTAAATTATATGTATATAATGTATAATGTTCCTTCTTTTTATAATAGATTTCCTCATCATTTAGCTTTCATTTAGGTCACCACAGAGCATGGAGTAGAGTTCCCTGTGCTATAGAGCAGGTTCTCATTAGTTATCTACTTATACATAGTATTATGTGTGTGTGTGTGTGTGTATCAACCCCAGTCTCTCAATTCATCCCACCCTTTTCCCCTCAGTATCTATACATCCATTCTCTATGTCTGTGTCTGTATTTCTGCTTTGCAGATAAATTCATCTGTATCACTTTTCTACATTCCATTGTACTGTATTTGTTTTTCTATTTCTGACTTACTTCACTCTGTTTAAGAGTCCTTAGGTCCATCCATGTTTTTTCAAATTGCATAATTCCATTCTTATTATGGCTTTTATTCCATAATACATACATACAACATGCAGATAAATTCATCTGTATCACTTTTCTACATTCCATTGTACTGTATTTGTTTTTCTATTTCTGACTTACTTCACTCTGTTTAAGAGTCCTTAGGTCCATCCATGTTTTTTCAAATTGCATAATTCCATTCTTATTATGGCTTTTATTCCATAATACATACATACAACAACTTCTTTATCCATTCATAGGCTGATGTGCATTTAGGTTGCTTCTATATCCTGACTATTGTAAATAGTGCTGCAATGAACTGTTGGCTGCATATATCTTTTTGAATTATGGTTTTCTCCAGATATATGCCCAGAAGTGGGATTTCTAGGTCATACAGTAGCTCTATTATTAATTTTGAAGGAATCACCATACAGTTCTCCACAGTGGCTCTATCAATTTTCATTCCAAATGTAAGAGGGATTTCCTTTTCTCCATTGGCTCTCCAGCATTTATTCTTTGTAGATTTTTTGATGATGGTCATTCTCCTAGTGTAAGGTGGCACCTCATTGAAGTTTTGATACGCATTTCTCTAATAATTAATGATGTTGATCATATTTTCGTGTGTTTGTTGCCATCTGTATGTCTTCTTCGGAGAAAATATGTCTTGATATTAACTGAGATGAATACAAGTTAGTTGTGATTTGGGAAAGAAGTGTTCCAACTCAAGTTGTAATTGGTTAAGAGTTTCCAAGTGATGATAAGATCCAGTGTAGAAGAATGTTGATAAGAGATAAAAAGTCATTAAAGGTGAATCAAAAAGTCACAAAACTGAAAGGTTAGGGGACTGAATTTTAAAGTGATCTAGAAAGAATTATATTGTTTCTCAGAGTGAGAAATGCTCCAAATAAAATAGATAACCAAGAGAGGTATCATAATCCATCTGACAGAGTGACAGCCCAGAAAATGGCTATTAGTAGAAAATAATTGAGTAATTCTTCAAAGTGAATAAAGAGAAAACAGAAGGGAAATGTTTCATAATGGGAAGTACATGAAATCTGGAATCTGAGTACCTAACAGAAGCAGAAGATATTAAGAGGTGGCAAGATTATACAGAAAAAATACAAAAAGGTCTTAATGACTGGGACAACCACAGTGGTGAGGTCACTCACCTAGAGTCAGCCATCCTGGAGTGTGAAGTCAAGTGGGCCTTAGGAAGCACTACCATAAGCAAAGATCATGGAAGTGATGGAATTCCAGCTCAGCTATTTCAGATCCTAATAGATGATGCTGTTAATGTGTTGCTCGCAATATGCCAGCAAATTTGGAAAACTCAAAGGTGACCACAGAATTGGAACGGGTCAGTTTTCATTCCAATCCCAAAAAAGGGCAATGCCAAAAAAATGTTCAAGCTACCACACAGTTGAACTCATTTCACATGCTAGAAAGGCGATGCTCAAAATCCTTCAGTTAGGCTTCAACAGTACATGAACCAAGAATATCTAACTATAGAAGCTGAACTTAGAAAAGGCAGAAAAATCAGAGACTAAATTGTCAACATCTCTTGGAGCATAGAAAAAAGAAGCAAGGGAATTACAGAAAAGTATCTACTTCTGCTTCATTGACTACACTAAATCCTTTGACTATGTGGATCACAATGAACTGTGAAAAATTCTTTAAAAGACGGGAATATCAGACCACCTTATCTGTCTTCCAAGAAACCTACATGAAGGTCAAGAAGTAACAGTAAGATCCAGACATAGGACAATGGACTGGTTCCAAATTGAGAAAACAGTATGTCAAGGCTGTATATAGTCACCTTACTTATTAAACTTATGCAGGGTACGTTATGTGAAATGTCAATCTGGATGCATGACAATCTGAAATCAAGATTGCCAGGAGAAATATCACTAACCTCAGATATGCAGGTGACACCACCCTTACGGTAGAAAGCAAAGAGGAACTAAACAGCCTCTTGATGAAAGTGAAAGAAGAGAGTGGAAAAGTCACCTTAAAACTCAACATTCAAACACTAATATCCTGGCATCTGGTCCATCACTTCATGGCAAATAGATGGGGAAACAATGGAAATAGTGAGAGACTTTATGTTCTTGGGATCCAAAATACTGCAGATGGTGACTGCAGCAATGAAATTAAAAAACACTTGCTCCTTGAAAGAAAAGCAATGACCAACATAGAGAGCATATTAAAAAGCAGAGACATTACTAATGAAAAAAGGTTCATATACTCAAGCTATGGCTTTTCCATATGAAGGATGCAATCCCCAAAATTACAGAATGATCTGTTTGTTTCCAAGGCAAACCATTCAATATCATAGTAATCAAAGTCTGTGCCCAACCAGTAACAGTGAAGAAGCTAAAGTTGAATGGTTCTATGAAGACCAACAAGACCTTTTAGAATTAAAACCAGAAAAGATGTCCTTTTCATTATAGGGGACTGGAATGCAAAAGTAGAAAGTCAAGAAACACCTGGAGTAACAGGCACAATTGGCCTTGAAGTACAGAATGAAGCAGAAAAAACGCTAATAGAGTTTTGTCAAGAGGACAGACTGGTCATAGCAAACACCCTCTTCAAACAACACAAGAGAAGATTCTACACGTGGACATCACCAGTTGGCCAACACCAAAATCAGATTGATTATATTCTTTGCAGCCAAAGATGGAGAAGCTCTATACAGTCAACAAAAACAAGACCAGGAGCTGACTGTGGCTCAGATCATGAACTCCTTATTGCCAAGTTCAGGCTTCAATAGAAAAAGAAGGAAAAACTGGTAGACCATTCAGGTATGACCTAAATCAAATCCCTTATGATTATACAGTGGAAGAGAGAAATAGATTTAAGGGCCTAGATCTGATAGACAGACTGCCTGATGAACTATGGATGGGATCTGATAGACACAGTGCCTGATGAACTATGGATGGAGGTTCAGGACATTGTACAGGAGACAGGGATCAAGACCATCCCCAAGGGGAAAAAAAAATGCAAAAAAGCAAAACGGCTGCCTCAGGAAACCTTACAAATAGCTGCGAAAAGAAGAGAAGTGAAAAATAAAGGAGAAAAGGAGAGATATTCCCAATTGAATGCAGAGTTCCAAAGAATAACAAGGAGAGATGAGAAAGCCTTCCTCAGTAATTAGTGCAAAGAAATAGAGGAAAATAATAGAATAGGAAAGACTAGAGATCTCTTCAAGAAAATTAAATATACCAAGGGAACATTTCATGCAAAGATGGGTTCGATAAAGGACAGAAGTGGTATGGACCTAACAGAAGCAGAAGATACTAAGAAGAGGTAGCAAGAATACACAGAAGTACTATACAAAAATGATCTTCACAACCCAGATAATCATGTTGGTATGATCACTCACCTAGAGCCAGACATCCTGGAATGTGAAGTGAAGTGGACCTCAGGAAGCATCACTATGAACAAAACTATTGCAGGTGAATGGAATTCCAGTTGAGCTATTCAAATCCTGAAAGATGACGCTGTGAAAGTGCTGCACTCAATATGTCAGCAAATTGGGAAAACTCAACATTGACCACAGGACTGAAAGAGGTCAGTTTTCATTCCAATGCTCAAAAAAGGCAATGCCAAAGAATGTTCAAACTACTGCACAATTGCACTCATCTCACATGCTAGTAAAGTAATGCTCAAAATTCTCCAAGCCAGGCTTCAGCAATATGTGAGCCATGAACTTCCAGATGTTCAAGCTGGTTTTACAAAAGGCAGAGGAACAAGAGATCAAATTGCCAACATCCACTGGATCATCGAAAAAGCAAGAGAGTTCCAGGAAAAAAAAAAAAAAAAAGCATCTATTTCTGCTTTATTGACTATGCCAAAGCCTTTGACTGTGTGGATTACAATAAATTATGGAAAATTCTGAAAGAGGTGGGAATATTAGACCACCTGACCTGACTCTTGAGAAACCTGTATGCAGGTCAGGAAGCAACAGTTAGAACTGGACATGGAACAGACTGTTTCCAAATAAGAAAAGGAGTACATAAAGTCTGTATATTGTCACCGTGCTTATTTAGGTTCTATGCATAGTACATCATGAGTAACACTGGGCTGGAAAAAACACAAGCTGGAATCAAGATTGCTGGGAGAAATATCAATAACCTCAGATATGCAGATGACACCACCCTTATGATAGAAAGTGAAGAAGAACTAAAGAGTCTCTTGATGAAAGTGAAAGAGGAGAGTGAAAAAGTTGGCTTAAAGCTCAACATTCAGAAAACCAAGATCATGGCATCTGGTCCCATTACTTCATGGGAAATAGATGGGGAAACAGTGGCAAACTTTTATTTGGTGGCTCCAAAATCTGTACTGTGGTGTTGGAGAATACTCCTGAGAGTCCCTTGGACTGCAAGGAGATCCAGCCAGTCCATTCTAATGGATATCAATCCTGAATGTTCATTGGAAGGACTGATGTTGAAGCTGAAAATCCAATAGTTTGGCCACCTTAAGCAAAGAGCTGACTCATTTGAAAAGACCCATGGCTGGGAAAGATTGAAGGCAGGAGGAGAAGGCATCACCGACTCAATGGTCATGAGTTTGGGTAAACTCTGGGAATTGTTGATGAACAGGGAAGCCTGGGGTGCTGCAGTCCATGGATCTCAAGAGTTGGACATGACTGAGCAACTGAACTGAATATATATATATATATATATATATATATAAACTATCACCATCCTCTCTGGTGGATCAGATGTTAAAGAGTCTTCCTGCCATGCATGAGGCCTGGGTTCAATCTTTGGGCTGGAAAGATCTCCTGGAGAACTCCTGGAGAATGGAATCCCAACTCGTTGCAGTATTCTTTCCTAGAGAATCCCATTGGAAGAGGAGCCTGGCGCGCTACTGTCCATGGAGTCACAAAATGTTGGGCATGACTGAGCAGCAAACATACACACATTGCCATATTAAGACACTCAGAGGTTACTAAAATATTTTCATATTTGAATAAGGTATATGGTGTGATTCTATTGAGCATTTTTGACAATTGAATTCTTATCTCTTCTTTGTAGTGTAGTATGCTCTAGGATTTTGCTTAAGATTTTGTTTGCTATTAGTTAATTTGCAGATATGTACTTTATTGTTACAGCATGTCTATCTGTTTGTTATGGAAGAGTGCTATGCTTTATACTTAATGATTAATAAAGATTAGTTGTTAATATAATTTCATCTTAATATAAACTGTATTATACTAATATAACTATTAAGTTTAAAAGTTACTTATGAAGTTCTATCCAGAGATTGCTATTTCAGAATTGTAAGGGGTTCTATGTATTTATAAAAAATGTTTTCTAGTTTCTTTGAAATATAAATAACTCATTACTTATATGAGAAAAATGCAGGCTTTTAATATTTATTAAAAGATGTGTATAAGAGACAGTTCTATAAGAGATGGGAATACCAGGCCACCTGACCTGCCTCCTGGGAAATCTGTGTGCAGGTCAAGAAGCAACAGTTAAAACTGGACATGGAACAACAGACTGGTTCCAAATTGGGAAAGGAGTACATCAAGGCTGACTTTGGCTGGAATGATTAACTCCTGAAAAAATAAAACAAAATACTTCTGAGAATAAACTGCTTCCTACTAAAGCATTTTTTTCAATTGTTGTTAAACTCAAGCAATCTGCTAATGCTTTTCCAGGTTTAATTGGATTTATAAGGATTTCTTTTTAGTATTATGAAAAGTCCTTTAATTATAATTGATCCTTTGTCTCTGGTAGATGTGAACTGTGTGGGACTGACCACTTCCTTTCCTGACTAAGCACCAGAAGGTTTTTTGACTGCTCAGGAAAGACAGCTGGGACTCAGTGCGCTTGTTTCCTGCATTATAGGTGGGCTGCAGGACTTATAATAATGTCCTTTTTACCCTTAACCAGCTACTGACTCCAAAACACACCTTTCTACACTTATTTAAACAGTTATTTCCCCAAATGTGGAGAATAGGCAGCTACTTGGAGAATAGATGATCCAACTCTTGGTGTGTTCTCCTTAATTATTTTCAAATTTCCTTCCTAAATCACCCACTGTAAGGCTTACTAAGAGTTACAAAATTCAGAGTGTGGATTAGCATTTTAATTTTCCTGAAAGTACCATCAGTTTAACACTTGAATTCATAATGCTCTTCTTTCTCACAAAGAGCCTGTTTTTAAACCTAACATCAGTCTACAAAACATAACAAGCAAAATTATACAAAAACATACATACAAATCATTTTCATCATAACAGGTGAGTGGCTCTCAGAGCAGACAAGAACCCATAGGGTATTCACTTCGATTACTAGTATCTTCAAAACCCCATCTCTGCTCCACATGTGCAATTTTAGATCTCTCTGAGTCCCAGCATGAGCCGAGATAGAGCCTCTTGCACCTTCTTAATGTATTATGCTCATTCTCTACTCTAAGCTTGTTTTTATTTTTTTGCCCCAAATTTAGGGACTGCATTTTCATTCCCACTTCCTTTTCATATCTTAACTAGCTTTTTTTTTTTTTTTTAATTTCAGTTTTATTGAGGTATAATTGACAGGTAAAATTTTAAAATATTTAATGTATATTTATGGCAATTTAATACACAAGTACATTGTGAAAGGACTAACCTCATGAGTTATTAATAATTGATAGATCCATCACCTCAGCCATTTATCTTTTTTTGTGAGAACATTTAAGTTCTACTGTCTTAGCAAATTTCAGTTATGCAATACAGTGGTATCAGCTACACTCATAATGTTTTACATTAGACCAACCATCCCTAGGCCATGGAGATTACTTTTCTACTACATGAGTTTGATTTTTATTTTCTCAGGTTCTACATGTCAATTATATCACACAATATTTTTTTTTTCTCTTTCAAACTTGTTTCACTAAACATAATATCTTCAAAGTCCATCCACACTGTTGCAAATGGCATGATTGTCTTCTTTCTCATGGTTGAATACTATTCCATTTATATATTCATTCACTGAGAAACACACTTATTTGTTTCCATATCTTAGATATTTTTAAAGATTTAGGTACAACTGAGAGGATAACAGGCAAGAAGTCCAGGGGTCTCCAAACAGAGGAAATAGGCTGCAAGTGTCAGACATTTTTATCTCTCTTAAGCGGCAGGAGGAAACAAACTAATGATTTTTTTTTTTCCCTCTTCCTTTCTGTATAAAAATTTTAAAAGATTGCTCTTAAAATACTATGTTGCCATAATGACACCTGGTTCCACCTGCAGTTAACTATTCTCAAACCTTGAGTTAGCCAATGCATTTTTCTTAGAAATGTTTGTCTTAAGCTATGTTAATGTACTGTGCATTTACCCCAGACTCTGTCTTCAAGTCGCTTCCACCTAAGGGCTCAGAACATACTTGACAAACAATTATGTTATACTCAGACATTGTTTGTCTAATCTATGTAAATGAAACTATTTGTATGGTAATCTGCCCTTCTACAAGATTCAAATTGATCATTTTATGGCCTGGGGCAACTTGTCTGTGCCAAGATTATCCCAAAATACATCTTATGGATGAGGGCCTGATGCCATTCTGAGTTTTAAAACATTCCTTTCTTTCATTAACAAACTGTTGCTGCTAAGTCGCTTCAGTCCTGTCCGACTCTATGCGACCCCATAGATGGCAGCCCACCAGGCTCCCTGGTCCTTGGGATTCTCCAGGCAAGAACACTGGAGTGGGTTGCCATTTCTTTCTCCAATGCATGAAAGTGAAAAGTGAAAGTGTAGTCGCTCAGTCGTGTCTGACTCCTAGCGACCCCATGGACTGCAGCCTACCAGGCTCATCCATCCATGGGATTTGCCAGGCAAGAGTACTGGAGTGCGTTGCCATTGCCTTCTCCTAACAAACTGCTAGTGACTATATAACATCCAGCTGAAGACTAGCAGGGGGGTACTCTTTCTGCTCCTTTCTGATGCCTATGTCAGAAGCTTTCTCTATCTCCTTTATACTTTAATAAAACTTTATTACACAAAAGCTCTGAGCAATCAAGCCTTGTTTCTGGCCCTGGATTGATTTTTTCTCCTCCAGAAGCCAAGAATCCTGGCATCTTTTCATGGTTCAGCAACAACGTTTCACAGCCTCCAGTATACTTTGTCAATCTTGCCTACCACTATTTCTTAAGTTTTTGTTTCACAGGTTAGAGGCGCTTTTTTTTCTTTTAATAAGTATTATCTTATGGGATTATTAAGGAGAAACCCTTAGCCAACTCAGAGAGCTAGTCACATAATATGTCCTAAGTTTTTTTTTTTTTTTTTTTTTGTCCTAAGTTTTAAGAAGAGGGAAGGTGCTTCTGGTTGTGTATTCTTATTTCAAACATGGTCAGCAGGGATGACATACATCCTTTTATCTTTTTCTTGCATCCACTTCAGTGCTATTATAGAGAGTGGCATTTTTTAAGTCTCAGTTTGCCAACTGCTTGGCCTCACTTTTATTAAGAAGAAATTACACATTTAACAATGATCTTGTTCTCATTTCCATGAGAGTATGAAATATTCTGCTTTTATTGGACATAGGCCAGACATAGCCTTTTCATTTCCTGGTCACAGAGGCAGAAGTGTTTGTCTTACATGATGTAAGCATTCCCTGGACTGTGCCTGGTCTCACTGGCTTGATCTGTCATTTTCAGCTCCTTACCTATGTTACTTATTGCTTAAGTGAACTGAAGTCTGGTTTCATGGGAGCAAAGTATAAAGTGAAGTAGCAATAAACAACTCATCTAGGTTTCTAGTTTAAGTCATACTTAACATCAAAAGTCAGAGAAACTTATGTTTAATGAATGTTACTGGGTCCTCATTAACAAATGACTAATTTCTTTCCATATTTTTCATTTTGCACTAGTATCTGTTTAGGGCACTCTTGAAAAGCAAGAGAAATTGTAGTGTAGAACAAGTGATATTCCAAAGGGATAATAGCCTAAATTCTCAAAATTACAAGTCTAAATAGGCAAAAAAAAAAAAAGGGGGGGGTTAAATAATGTTTTCAATGTCTAGTTAAAAAATAATTCAAGCTATAAAGACAACCATTAAGGTAAAGACCAGAGCGCTTAAATACATACATTTATACAAGGAAATAATCTAAGCATTTTTAAACAATGATTGTCTGCTTTTATTTACTCCATTTACTTACTTCTTTTCTTGTTTTTACTAATTTATACCAAAATAATAAACGACCCACTG
>SJYT01026808.1:97960-132908 GCA_006410635.1 Cephalophus harveyi | reverse complement strand
AAATAAAGTTATAAATGGCAATCATCAATCATATGAAATAATTTAGGTGAAATTTATCTCTCTGAAAGAGATGGGGACTGGATAAATGGTCAGGAAGAAAATACAATGTGCTTTTAACTTTGTATGAAAAAATAATGTTCAGTTTCATGTTGCTGAATATAGTTCTGTTTTTGCTGAATAAATCCTCTACTTCAAATTACTGTCTGAATGCTTTATTAAAACTCCTCTTCTGGCCTTTGTTTTGGAGTCTGTTACTTTTGTTCCTACCTCCTTATCACTGTTTTCTAAAGCTTCTACTTCTTTCTCACTGTCCCCTGACAGCTTGATTGCCCCCACTCTATCCCCTGAAGCCTGGATTGCCTTCCTGCTGTCCTCAGAAATTGTAGTATCCTTCCCATGGTCCTTCTAGCTCTGGTTGTTCCATGGGCACAGAAAGCTGCCTGTGCTGTGAATCAAGCTACTTTTCCCATACTTCTGGTAATGATGCAGTAGGGATATCAAAGCAAACACCCTGCTTTCCTTTGGGAAAGAGCATTCCCTTCACTTTGGAATCAATATCCTTACCCAGTTGCTTTTTAAGTTCTTTGCAAGCATAACTAATGTTTGGCATTTCAGTTGAGCACCACACGATTGTGGCCATAAAGCCTGCATCTGAGCTGATGAAGGAGCGCTAGTCTTCTGACATGAAACTGGAAATGTGGGCCAGGGTTCTGCCAGGGCTTCCCATGTCTCCCTTCTTGTCAAGCACAGTGGGAGGCACAGAGACCAAGAGCCTGATGGAATGTTTGCTAGACACTTGTGTTATGTATGTTGCAGAAGGGACTCTCTTGATAGTCCCTTGGACTGCAAGGAGATCACACCTGTCAATCCTAAAGAAAATCAATCCTGAATATTTATTGGAAGGACTGTTGCTGAAGCTGAAGCTAAAATAGTTTGGCCACTTGATGAGAAGAGCTGACTCATTAGAAAAGACCCTGATGTTGGGAAAGATTGAAGACAGGAGGAGAAGTGGATGGCAGAGGACAAAATGGCTGAATGTCATCACTGACTCAATGGACATGAGTTTGAAGAAGCTCTGGGAGATGATGAAGGACAGGGAAGCCTGGCATGCTGCAGTCCATGAAGACGCAAAGATTTGGACATGATTGAGCAACTGAACAACACCAACAAGTCACTAAACTCAATGTATAAATGTTATGTGTATTCTGACTGCTCCACAGACTAACAGTTCCCTTTCTTTCTACCTGTCCTTGGACCTCCCTATTTCCTGAGATACATTGAAACTATGCCAATTAATAACCTTACAATGGTCTCAAGTGTTAAAGTAAGAGTTGCAAGTCTCTTGTTTTAAGTCAAAAGCTAAAAATGAGTAAGCCTAGTGAGAAAGGTTTGTCAATAGCTGAGGCAGGTCAAAAGCTAGTCCACCTGTGCCAGTTAGACAGTTTATGATTGGAAATAGAGAGTTCTTAAGGGAAATTAAAAGTGCTACTCAAGTGAACACAGAGAATATAGGAAACAGTCTTGTTGCTGACATGAAGTTTTAGTTCAGTTCAGTTCAGTTGCTCAGTCGTGTCTGACTCTTTGTGACCCCATGAATCACAGCACGCCAGGCCACCCTGTCCATCAACTCCCAGAGTCCACCCAAACCCATGTCCATCAAGTCGGTGATGCCATCCAAACATTTCATCCTCTGTCGTCCCCTTTTCCTCCTGCCCTCAATCTTTTCCAGCATCAGGGTCTTTTCCAATATGTCAGCTCTTCGCATCAGTTGGCCAAAGTACTGGAGTTTCAGCTTCAACATCAGTCTTTCCAATGAACACCCAGGACTGATCTCCTTTAGGATGGACTGGTTGGATCTCCTTGCAGTCCAAGAGACTCTCAAGAGTCTTCTCCAACACCACAGTTCAAAAGCATCAATTCTTCAGCACTCAGTTTTCTTTATAGTTCAACTCTCACATCCATACCTGACCACTGGAAAAACCATAGCCTTGCTTAGATGGACCTTTGCTGGCAAAGTAATGTCTCTGCTTTTTAATATGCTGTCTAGGTTGGTTATAATTTTCCTTCCAAGGAATAAGCATATTTTAATCTCATGTCTGCAATCACCATCTGCGGTGATTTTGGAGTCCAGAAAAATAAGGTCAGCCACTATTTCCCCATCTATCTGCCATGAAGTGATGGGATCGGATGCCATGATCTTAGTTTTCTGAATGTTGAGCTGTAAGCCAACTTTTTGAACTTTTAGTGGTCTGGATTAAAAATAAAGCCAGCCACAACACTCTGTTAAGCTGAAACTTAATTCAAAGCAAGATCCTAGCTCTCTTCTTCTTGATGAAGGCTGAGATTGGTACAGAAGCTGCAAAGGAGAAATTTGAAGCTAACAGAATTTGTTTCATAATGTTAAGGAAAGAAGCTATCTCCATAACATGGAATTACAAGGTGAAGCAGCAAGCATTGATGTATAAGCTCCAGATAAGTTATCCAGAAGACCCAGCTGAGATAATTTAATGAACATGGCCACACTAAACAACAGATTATCAATGTAGATGAAACAGCCTTATGTTGGAATAAGAGGCCATCTAGCACATTCATAGCTTATAGAGAAGTCAGTTCCTGGCTTCAAAGTTTTAAGGAACAGGCTGACTCTCCTGCTAGGGGCTAATGCATTAATAGCTGATGACTTTAAGTTGAAACCCGTGCTCATTTACCATTGTGGAAATCATATGACCCTTAAAAATTATGCTTATATATACTCCACTTATACTTTATAAATGGAAAAATAAAGACTGAATTGTCGACAGTACTTCTGTTTACAACATGCTTTACTGAGATTTTAAGCCTGCTGCTGAGAATTACTGTGCAGAAAAAAAAAATTTTTTAATATTACTGCTCATTAACAATGCAACTGATTGCTCAGGAGCTCTGATGGAGGTGTACAATGAGATTAATGTTTCCATGCCTGCTAACACAATATCCATCTTGTAGCCCATGGATCAAGGAGCAATTTTAACTTATTATTATTTAATAAGCACATTTCATAAACTGCCATACATAGTGATTCCTTTACCTGGGCAGTGTAAAAAAAAAAAAAAAACTCTGGAAAGAATTTACTATTCTAAATGTCATTAGTTATATTTATGATTCAAAGGAAAAAGTCAAAATGTCAATAACCATAGAAGTTTGAAATAGGTTGACTTCAACCCACATCGACAACTTGGAGAGGTTCAAGACTTCTGCAGAGAAGTAACCACAGATGTGTTAGAAATAGCAAGAGTACCAAAATTAGAAGTGGAGCTTGGATATGTGACGGAATTGCTGCAATCTCATGATAAAATTTTAATGGATGAGAAGTTGATTATTGTAATTTGAGCAAAGAAAATGGTTTCTTGAGATGAAATCTACTTCTGGTAAGGATGCTATGAAGATTGTTGAAATGACAACAATGGATTTAGAATTCTACATAAATTTAGTTTATAAAGAAAAAGCAGTATTTGAGAGGACTCCAACTCTGAAAGTTCTACTATGGCTAAGGTACTATCAAACAACACTGCATGCAACAAACAGATGATTTCATGAAAAAGTGAGAGTAAAAGTCACTTAATCATGTCTGACTCTGAAATCCCATGAGCCCACCAGTCTCCTCCGTCCTTGGAATTCTCCAGGCAAGATTACTGGAATGGGTTGCCATTTCCTACTCCAGGACATCGTCACCAACCAGTGACCAGATTCAGGTCTCCTGTACTGCAGGCAGATTCTGTACCATCTGAGAACCCAGAGAAAGAAGAGTCAATTGATATGGCAAACATTATTCTTACCTATTTTAAGAAATTGCCACAGCTTAACCTTCAATCTTCAACCCCGATTTTCAGCACATCAACATCAAAGAAAGACTCTTCACCAGCAAAAAGATTAGGACTCCCTGAAGGTTCAAAAGATGATCAGCATTTTTAGGAATAAAGTGTATATTTTAATTAATATGTGTACATTTTTTGGACATAATGCTATTGCTTATTTACTAGATTACAGTATAAAGTAAGCATAGCTTTTATATGCATTGGGAAATGAAAAATTTTGTTTAATTCAGTTTACTGCTGTGTTCTAGAGCCAAATCCACAATATCACCCAACATGGCTATGTACATCATGGTAATGCTTATTAATTCAGTCTCTCAAGAGGTTATTACACAGCTGTTGCTCTGAGCTTTTAGAGGTCGCTCCATGCCTGATTCTACAACTGGCTCAGCAAAAATATAAGATGAGCTTGGAGCAACTTGTTCAGTTCAGTTCAGTCACTCAGTCATGTCCAACTCTTTGTGACCCCATGGACTGCAGCACACCAGGCTTTGCTACCCATCACCAACTCCCAGAGCTTGCTCAAACTCGTTCATTGAGTCAGTGATGCCATCCAACCATCTCATCCTCTGTTATCCCCTTCTCCTCCTGCCTTCAATCTTTCCCAGAATCAAGTTGTTTTCTAATATGTCAGTTCTTCATATCTGGTGGCCAAAGTGTTGGAGCTTCAGTTTCAGCATCAGTCCTCCCAGTGAATATTCAGGACTGATTTTATTTAGGATTGACTGGTTTAGTATCCTTGTAGTACAAGGGACTCTCAAGAGTCTTCTCCAACACCACAGTTCAAAAGCATCAATTCTTTGGCACCTAGCTTTGTTTATGGTCCAACTCTCACATCCATACATGACTACTGGAAAAACCATAGCTTTGACTAGACAGACCTTTGTAGGCAAATTAATGTCTCTGCTTTTTAATATGCTGTCTAAATTTTTCATAGTTTTCTGCCAGGTGCAAATGTCTTCTAATTTCGTGGCTGGAGTCACCATCTGCACTTATTTTGGAGCCCAGGAAAATAAAGTCTGCCACTGTTTCCATTGTTTTCCCATCTATTTGCCATGAAGTGGTGAGACTGGATGCCATGATCTTTGTCTTTTGAATGTTGAGTTTTAAGCCAGCTTTTTCACTGTCCCATTACACTTTCATCAAGTGGCTCTTTAGTTCCTCTTTGCTTTCTGCCATAAGGGTGTTTAAATCTGCATATCTGAGGCTATTGATATTTCTCCTGGAAATCTTGATTTCAGCTTGTGCTTCATCCAGCTCAGTATTTTGCCTAATGTACTCTGCATATGGGTTAAATAAGCAGAGTGACAATATTCAGCCTTGATGTATTCCTTTCCCAATTTTGAACTAGTCTATTGTTCCATGGGAAATAGATGGGGAAACAGTGGAAACAGTGTCAGACTTTATTTTGGGGGGCTCCAAAATCACTGCAGATGGTGACTGCAGCCATGAAATTAAAAGACCCTTACTCCTTGGAAGAAAAGTTATGACCAACCTACACAGTATATTCAAAAGCAGAGACATTACTTTGCCAACAAAGGTCCATCTAGTCAAGGCTATGGTCTTTCCTGTGGTTGTGTATGGATGTCACAGTTGGACTGTGAAGAAGGCTGAGAGCTGAAGAATTGATGCTTTTGAACTGCGGTGTTGGAGAAGACTCTTGAGAGTCCTTTGGACTGCAAGGAGATCCAACCAGTCCATTCTGAAGGAGATCAGCCCTGGGATTTCCTTGGAAGGAATGATGCTAAAGCTGAAACTCCAGTACTTTGGCCACCTCATGCGAAGAGTTGACTCATTGGAAAAGACCCTGATGCTGGGAGGGATTGGGGGCAGCAGGAGAAGGGGACGACAGAGGATGAGATGGTCGGATGGCATCACTGACTCGATGGACCTGAGTCTTAGTGAACTCCGAGAGATGGTGATGGACAGGGAGGCCTGGCGTGCTGCAATTCATGGGGTCGCAAAGAGTCGGACATGACTGAGCGATTGAACTGAACTGATTGTTCCATGTCTGGTTCTAAAGTTGTTTCTTGAAATGCATACAGATTTCTCAGGAGGCAGGTAAGGTTGTATGGAGCAGCTTGCAGTATGAGAAAAAAAGTGTTAAAATTTTAAAGGATGAGGACATTTCAAAGGACTCAGAAACTAACATGAAAGA
Source organism: Cephalophus harveyi (assembly GCA_006410635.1). NCBI lineage: Eukaryota > Metazoa > Chordata > Mammalia > Artiodactyla > Bovidae > Cephalophus > Cephalophus harveyi. The sequence continues at coordinate 126,899 of SJYT01026808.1, read as the reverse complement.
GCTCCCAATGGCAAGAACTGTAGCAATTTGAACAAAAAAGTAAGGAAGAAAATGCAATACTGGATTATAACAAACAGTATAACATCAATACACATGAGATCATACTATTATAAATAAATGATTGAATGAAGAAATAAATGGGAAGAGATAACTCCTTTCAAAAAATTCCAAATAATACACGTAGATAGTCGCTCTTCTAGGATATGACCCTCAAAGTTCTCACACCTTTTAAGATGGGTTGGAAATAAGCTGGAATACAGAAAGGGAAAATTGTAACTGTACAGTGGATAAACCTAGCAAACCCTATCTAAAACTAAATGATTATGGTTAACATCATCAGTGATGTCATATGGATAAAATGCACCCTTGATATGATGTAGTAACAAGGGTACTCCATTCATTACAAAAATTAAAAACCAAATCTAACCATGAAAAAACATCCAACAAACTGATATTGAAAGAAATTTTACAAAATAACTGATCAGTTCTCGTGAATTCCAAGGAAACTTAAAAATTCCATAAAACTTAAAGTAAACTAAGAAAATGTTACAGACCCGAGGAGACTAAAGAGACACGATAACTAATGGCTGTGTGGTATCCTGTATTGGATAGTGGCGGGGGGGAAGGAATATTCATGGAAAAACTGATGAAATCCAAATACAGCCTCAAGTTTATTTAATAGTAATACACTAGTACATCATGAGAAACGCTGGGCTGGAAGAAACACAAGCTGGAATCAAGATTGCTGGGAGAAATATCAATAACCTGAGATATGCAAGATGACACCACCCTTATGGCAGAAAGTGAAGAGGAGCTAAAAAAGCCTCTTGATGAAAGTGAAAGAGGAGAGTGAAAAGGTTGGCTTAAAGCTGAACATTCAGAAAACTAAGATTATGGCATCTGGTCCCATCACTTCATGGGAAATAGATGGGGAAAGAGTGTCAGACTTTATTTTGGGGGGCTCCTAAATCACCGCAGATGGTGACTGCAGCCATGAAATTAAAAGATGCTTACTCCTTTGAAGGAAAGTTATGACCAACCTAGATAGCATATTCAAAAGCAGAGACATTACTTTGCCAACAAAGTCCGTCTAGTCAAGGCTATGGTTTTTCCAGTAATCATGTATGGATGTGAGAGTTGGACTGTGAAGAAAGCTGAGCACCGAAGAATTGATGCTTCTGAACTGTGGTGTTGGAGAAGACTCTTGAGAGTCCCTTGGACTGCAAGGAGATTGCTATGGTTTTTCCTGTGGTCATGTATGGATGTGAGAGTTGGACTGTGAAGAAAGCTGAGCACCGAAGAATTGATGCTTTTGAACTGTGGTGTTGGAGAAGACTCTTGAGAGTTCCTTGGACTGCAAGGAGATCCAACCAGTCCATCCTAAAGGAGATCAGTCCTGGGTGTTCATTGGAAGGACTGATGCTGAAGCTAAAACTCCAGTACTTTGGCCACCTCATGCAAAGAGTTGACTCATTGGAAAAGACTCTGATTCTGGGAGGGATTGGGGGCAGGAGGAAAAGGGGACAACAGAGGATGAGATGGCTGGATGGCATCATCGACTCAATGGATGTGAGTTTGAGTGAACTCCAGGAGTTGGTGATGGACAGGGAGGCTTGGCGTGCTGTGATTTATGGGGTCGCAAAGAGTCGGACATGACTGAGCGACTGAACTGAACTTCTTTTCGTGAATTTATTTTCTGCTTTAATCTGTATATACTTTTATATCTTGAAAAGTTAAAAAAATTTTAAATTACAGCTAAGCATCATTAATAGAAGTAACTTCATTTAAATATCCAGTGTTCAGACTTCCGCAGCTGTGTTTTATCTGTAGCATACGTGCACACATTCTAATGTATGGAGTGGTGGTGTTCAGTTGCCAAGTCGTGTCTGACTCTGTTAGCTCATGGACTGCGGCTCTCCAGGCTTCCCTGTTCTTCACTATCTCCTTGAGTTTGCTCAGACTCATGTCCATTGAGTCAGTAATACCATCCAACCATCTCATCCTCTGTTGCCTGCTTCTGCTCCTATCCTCAATCTTTCCCAGCATCAACATCTTTTCCAGCGGGTTGGCTCTTTGCATCAGGTGGTCAAACTGTTGGAGCTTCAGCTTCAGCATCAGTTCTTCCAGTGAATATTCAAGGTTGGTTTCCTTTAAGATTGACTGCTTTGATCTACTTACTGTCCACGGGACTGTCAAGAGTCTTCTCCAGCACCACAGTTTGAAAGTATCAGTTCTCCAGCACTCAGCCTTCTTTATGGTCCAACTCTCAAGTTCTATGTTCTGTGATTGGTTGACATGTCTCTTAGATCTCCAATCTGTAGGTTCCTGCTCCATTTCTCAAGCCACCACCCCTCCCTCTTTGCCTTGTTGCTTGTTGTTGTTTGAGAAATGGAGTTGTTTATCCTGAATTTTGCTGGTTGCAACTTCTTGATGTTTAGTCTGTCCTTCTGTTCTTTTCATTTCCTGTAAATTGGTTGTTAAATGTAAAGGCTTGGTATGTTTTGTTTATTAATTAATCTACTTGCAAAGATTGATTTGTATGTGGTATTATATACTGCAAAAGAAAGATCTTGAGATACAATTTACATACATTTTCACATCTACTCAGTGGTTTTTAGCATATTCATACTAAAAGTAAAAGTTGTACAGCCATCTCCATACCCAATTTCAGAATATTTTCATTACCACAAGAAGAAATAATATGGCCTTTAGGAGTCATTCTTCATTCTCCACTCGCTTCAACTAATCCGCTTTCCATCTCCATAGATTTGCTTGTTCAGGACATTTATATAAATGGAATCATATAGTATGTGGTCTTTTGTGACTGACTTAATTTCATTCAGCATAATGTTTTCAAGGTTCATTCATGTTTTTCGTATATGTTAGTAATTCATTCCTTTTTATTGCTGAATGATTTTCCATTGTATGGGTATACCACATTATATGTATCCATTTGGTGGGGCGTTTAAGTTTCTTCCACATTTTGGCTATTGTGGATTGAGTTGCTGTGAACATTCTGGTACAAGTTTTTGTGCCGGCATATGTTTTCATATCTCTTGGGTATATACTAGGAGTATAGTTGCTAAATCATGTGGTGATTCAACCTTTAAATTTTTGAGGAACTCTCAGACTGTTTTTCAGACTATTGTGCAATCCCACCAGCAGAATGTGAGAGTTCTGATTTCTCCACATTCTCACCAGTACTTATCTGTCTTCTTTATTTTATCCATTTTAATGAATATCTAGTGATTTTGTTTTCTATTTCTCTGATAGCTAATTATGTTGAACATCTTTTCCTGTGCTTATTGGCCATTTGTGTATCTTCTTTGGAGAACTGTTTATTCAGATCCTTTGCTTACTTTAAAATTGTGTTGTTTTTTTTATCGAATTGTATGGGTCCAATCTGGGCTTCCCTCGTAGCTCAGTCGGTAAAGAATATGCCTGCAGTACAGGAAACCTGGGTTCAATCCCTGGGTTGGGAAGATCCCCTGAAGAAGGAAATGGCAACCCACTCCAGTGTCCTTGCCTGGAAAATCATGGACAGAGGAGCCTGGAGGGTTGCAGTCTGTGGGGTCGCAAAGAGTCGTGCACGACTTAGCGACTAACACTTATTTATTCTAGATGTACGTCCCTTATCAGTTATATAATTTGCAAATCTTCTCTCTTATTCCACGGATTGGCTTTTCACTTTCTTGGATAATACATAATTTTTATTTTTGTTGTTCTTTAGTTACTAAGTCATGTCCAGTCCCATGGACTGCAGCCCGCCAGGCTCCTTTGTCCATGGGATTTCCTAGGCAAGAACACTGGAGTGGGTTGCCATTTCCTCCTCCAGGGCATCTTGCTGATCCAGGGATTAAACCTGCATCTCCTGCACTGGCAGGTGGGTTCTTTACTACTGAGCCACCAGGTGGTGATGGTGGTGGTGGTGGTCTATTTGCTTAGTCGTGTTGGACTCTTGCAACCCTGTGGACCGCAGCATGCCAGGCTGCTCTGTCCATGGGATTTTCCAGGCAAGAATACTGGAGTGAGTGGCCATTTCCTTCTTCACTGGATCTTCCCAACCCAGGAATCAAACCCGGGTCTCTTGCACTGCAGGCAGATTCATTACCGACTGAGCTACCTTTTTCCTACAGGGAAGCTCGTAATTTTTATTAGGTGATGCATAGTGAAGGGCAGTAAAGCCTGGTGTGCCGCATTCCATGGGGTCACAAAGAGCTGAACCCGAGTTAGCGACTGAGCAGCAAACAACAGTGCTGGACTATTTCATTTCCTGATATTGGCAACAGTTGATGATCACTGCCTAGGTCCATTAATTTGGACCTAGGCAGTGATCATCTTACTTTTATTATAGAGATTCGTAACCTGGAGTTAATAGAGGCTTTCTGATGGCTCTAAAACCGCATTTAATTGTAAAGTGGTGTATTTGAATTCTACAATTCCTTCTTTGTAAGAATTCTGAGATTGAAGTTAATGTTCTTTCAGCTCATTGAAGATACCAATTTTACTGCTCTGGGGCTTCCATTGCTTTTCAGAAGTCAGCTTTGTCATGAATACTTTGAAACATGGATGACTCAGTTGGTGGCAAATTTAGTTATTATTGTCCGAGAGCTATTTTTTTCTAGTTTTATCACTACTTGACAGGTCAATTTTATATCCTTCTGTAGTCCTCTACCTCCTCCCCAAATAAAATTTATACATTTGCTTCAATTACTGTATTTAGAAGGAGCAAGTATATAAATACCTGTATTGCAGAGGATTTTAAAAGCAGGTTTATGTTAGTATGGTTTATATACAGTATAATTTACTTACTGTTGGTATAAAGTTTGATTTTTAGTAAATTGTTCAGTTGTGCAGCCATCACAAAAATCTAGTTTTAGTCTACTTCCATTAACCCCCAAATTCCCTTCCAGTCCTTTTCTGAAATTACTTACTTTTATTATAGAGATTCATAACCTGGAGTTAATAGAGGCTTTCTGATGGCCCTAAAACCGCATGAAATTATATGTAAACCATATGTCATATAGGGCCTGTGTTTTTAAAAAGGCAAAATTTTAGTTAAGTATTAATTATATGAGTACATTTTAGAGTTGACTGGGGATATACAAATTACTGGGTTGAAGGTTACAGGAGATAGTATGACTATGCCATTAACTGGATGCACATTTAGCTTTATGATTTTTTTTTATTACTTTTCTTGAAGTTTCATTTTGTCATACACATATATAATTCATTTTCATACATTCTGAAGTCATATGTAGCCTAATTTCCTTAAGCTCTCTACCTTATTTCTTCCCTGTTTCCATATATTTATGTGTGAAATAGTCCTAGGTGATTCTTTACATATACTTTTTGATATTTTATAGAAGGTTTGTATTTTTGTTATGGTGGCTAGTTAGCTTTATTTGGTTCCTTCTCTTTTAGTGATTATCTGTTGATTCCCTGTTATGTACAGTTCAGAAATTGATTATGACTTTTTCCTCTCTTCCTCAGCATCTGATACAAAATATATCTTTTTGTTTTTTTTATTTGTCTATTGATTTTTTTTTTTTTGGTAGTTTGTGGCTTCACAGCATAGCTTATGTGATCTTAGTTCCTGGACCAGGAGTCTAACTCACGCCCTCAGCAGTGTAAGCATGGAGTCCTAACCACTGGACCACCAGGGAATTTCCTTTAAAGGTTTTAAAAAATTGACCTTTATTTTGAGATAATTGTAACATCATATGCAAATGTAGAACATAATACGGAGAAACCGTTTATTCAGTTTCCTCCAATGGTAACATATTGTAAAATACTGATATATATACAGTCAAGAGCTTCTCCATCTTCAGCTGCAAAGATTATAATCAACCTGATTTCGGTATTGACCATCTGGTGATTGTCCATATGTAGAGCCGAAGATGGAGAAGCTCTATACAGGCAGCAAAGACAAAACCGGGAGCCGACTGTGACTTAGATCATGATCTCCCTATTGCCAAATTCAGACTTAAATTGAAGAAAGTAGGGAACACCACTAGGCCATACAGGTATGACCTAAAGGAAATCCCTTATAGTTATACAATGGAAGTGACAAATAGATTCAAGGGATTAGATCTGATAGGTGCCTGAAGAACTATAGACGGAGGTTCATAACATGGTACAAGAAGCTGTGATCAAAACCATCTCCAAGAAAAAGAAATGCAAAAAGGCAAAATGGTTGTCTGAGGAGCCCTTACAAATAGCTGAGAAAAGAAGATAAATGAAAGGCAAAGAAGGAAAGGAAAGATAGCCATCTGAATGCAGAATTCTAAAGAACAGCAAGGAATGATAAGAAAACCTTCTTCAGTGATCCATGCAAAGAGAGGAAAACAATAGAATGGGAAAGACCAGAGATCTCTTCAAGACAATTAGGGATACCAAGGGAGCATTTCATGCAAAGATGGGCACAATAAAGGACAGCAACAGTATGGACCTAACAGAAGGAGAAGACAGTAAGAAGAGGTGGCAAGAATACACAGAACTGTACAAAAAAGATCTTCACGACCCAGATAACCACAATGGTGTGATCACTCACCTAGAGCCAGACATCCTGGAGTGTGAAGTCAAGTGGGCCTTAGGAAACATCACTACGAATAAAGTTAGTGGAGGTGATGGAATTCCACTTGAGCTATTTCAAATCCTAAAAGATGATGCTGCAAAAGTTCTGCACTCACCCTGCCAGCAAATTTGGAAAACTCAGTAGTGGCCACAGGATTGGAAAAGGTCAGTTTTCATTCCAGTGCCAAAAAATGTTCAAACTACCACATAATTGCACTCAATTCACATGCTAGCAAAGTAATGCTCAAAGTTCTCCAAGGTAGGCTTCAACAGAACGTGAATCATGGAGATTCATCCAGGCTGTTGCTTATACCAATAGTTCATTCATTTTTTAAAAATGTTTTTATTTTGGCCACACCATGTGGCGTGCAGGATCTTAGTTCCCTAACTAGGGCTCAAACCCAGACCCCCTGCAGTGGTAGTGTGGAGTCTTAACCGCTGGACTGCCAGAAAAGTCCCTCATTTCTTTTTATTGTTGGGTAGCATTTTGTAATATGGATGTACCAAAATTTCTTTTAAAGTACAGAGGACGTCTGGGTTCCAGGTTTGGGCTGTCATGAATGAATAAAGCTGCTGCCAACATTTGTGTACATTTATGAAATGTAAGTTTTCATTTCTTTGGCATGAATGTTTAGTAGTTGCTAAGTCCAGTGTATTTGCATGTTTAGTTAAAAAAAAAAAATGATTTTCCGGATACTGCTTTACATTCCACCAGCAGTGCCTGAGTTTCTCTACATCTTCCTCAGCGTTTGGTATTGTCTCAGTTATTTAATTTAGCTGTTCTGGTAGGTGTGTAGTAATATCTCATTTGGTTTTAATTTGCATTTCCCTAATGGTTAATAATATTGAACATCTTTTCATGTATTTACTTGCCATCTGTATATCTTCTTTGATGTAATATCTCTTCATTTCTTTTGCCTATTTTCTAATTGTTCTAATATTATAAGAGTTCTCTATAATAGTGTCATTGACAATATTTTGTTTTCAGTTTCTAACTTGTCTTTTCATCCTTTCCACATGGAAGCTTTCTAAGAGTAAAATTTAAATTTTGATGACGTTTCATTTACTGGCTTTTCCTTTTATGGATCATGCTTTTAGGGAAAAGTCTAAGAATTCTTTGCCTAGTTCCAGATCCTAGTTTTAAATTTCAACATCAGTTTATATTATATTTTGTGTATGAGGTATGAGTCTTCAAGTTGAGGTTCATATACTTGTCTGTTAACGTCTACCTGAATACCATCATTTGTTGAAGAGTCTAGCTTTCCTCTGTTGAATTATTTTCATGCCTCTGTCAGAATGCGATTCAGCATGTTTGTGCAGGTCTGTGTGGGGTTCCTTCTTCTGTTCACCTTTGATCAGTGTATATATCTTTCCACCTGTATCACACAGTGTTTATTACTGTAGCTATATAATAAATCTGGAAGTTAGATAGACTAATTCCTCCCACTTTTTCCCCCACAAAATTGTTAACTATTCTAATTACTTTGGCTTTCTACATAAGCTTAGAACAGTATTATCGGTATTTGAAAGGAATTGTGCTAAATCTGTATATCATTATGAGAAGAATTGACATCAACTTGAGTCTATCAGTCCATGAACACAGTATGTCTTTACATTTTTTAGATTCTTAAATTTCTTCATCAGTGTTGTTTCATTTTAACATCTGTATCCTGTACATGTATTGTTAGGATCATACCTAAGTATTTTTTTTTTTTGAGAAATTATTGATGATATTCTTTGTATTTTTTCATTTTGATGCCCATGTGTGCATTGTTAGTTTATTGCTGGAGGAATGAGGCTCCCTGACTTCAGACTCTACTACAAAGCTGAAGTAATTAAAGCAGTCTGATACTGGCACAAAAACAGAAATATAAACCCGTAGAATGGGATAGAAAGTCCAGAAGTAAACCCACATACCTGTGGTCAATTAATCTATGACAGAGGAGACAGGAATATACAACGGAGAAAAGACAGTCTCTTCAGTAAGTGGTGCTGGAAAAACTGGACAGCTGCAAGTAAAAGAATGAAATTGGAACACTCTCTGTGGTAGTTTTGATGCCCATGTGTTTGTTGCAAGTGTATAGACATACAGACTTTTGTGTTTTTATCTTGTATTCTGTGACCTTGTTGAGCTCATTTATTAGATCTACCCTACATACAGATGTCCAGAGGAATTTTCTTTTCTGTTTTTGAAATCCATTAGTCTCTAATATATCTTGGTATTGGTTTTTCTGGATTGATTTCCCAGTACTTTGTGTGCTTTTTCAGTAATTTCAGGTCTTTTAGTTTTAGAACTTTTCTTTTTAAATTATTGTCTTTATTGTTATTTCTAATAATTTTCACCTTCATTTCTTCTTTATTAAAATTTTATTTCTTTGCACATTCTGTATCTCTTAAGCATTATCTGTTGTGTTGTGTGTGATTGTTCTTGGCTAGGTTTTCTTTCTGAAATTTTCAAAATTTTCAGATTCTTTGATTTCTGTTACCTCATTTTTGAGTTTTTCTGAATAATAATGTTCTTTCATGTTTTCTGTCGTTCTCTAGGATGTAATTTTTACCTGTTGTATTTTAATGGATCATTCTGTTCCTTATATCTTATAACGTAGAATTTGACCCCAGTCCTTTTATGTTGTTAATTTTATGATATGTTTTCCTGAGCCTTTCAGAGTGAGGGATGGGTCAGGATAGCTTTTCTAGCCATACTACTCTAGACCCCCTTCTACTTTAAAAAAAAATGATTTTATAAATATATATATATATATATATATATATATTCCTATTTTCTGAGATCTGACTCTTTCACTTACCCACTTTCGTCTGGATCCTCTCTCTATTTTGCCCTAGTTGTGCCTGTCTTAATCACTTGGAATTCTCCCAGAAATTTCTTTTCAGTTGTAGGGCTTTTCCCAGGAAGGAGGACTTCAGCCTCTTGTTTGAGTCTGCTCTCATCATTTCTTACAGTGTTTTGTCCCTTTCATTTGCAGCTATCCTCAAATTGCCTTTCTAAATTCTAGAGATTCATGATTTGGGGTTCTCCTTCCCTCTCCTCCTTCAATTACCCAGTTACTTCTGCCCTTCTGTTTCCTTCAGCAGATATGCTGAGAACATGTCAGTCCTATAGTTGGTGATTTAACCAGATTTAACCTTCTTGTATTTGAGAATTCATGGCTGTGCCTTATCACCCATTGTTGTAGATTTTGTCCATGGGGTTTTGGTTTGACTGTCCTGGTAACTTTTTTTTTTTTTTGGTGAAGTGAAAGATTCTAGATTAAAAAAATTCATTGAAAGATTTTATTTAAGAGAATTCCAACACAGGTTTGCATTAGAAAAAGAATACTCTGGCTGCATTATGGAAAACTGGTTCGGTACATAGAAGGAGACTAGTAATGATCCAGTTGACATGACGCTGGCTTAGTAGTCTCGGATGGTAGTGGTAAGGCTGGAAGGTTTAAATCCTATTTTTTGACCTTGTTGGATGTCAGAGAACTGGAGAGTGAGTAGCCATGGATGATCTACCAGGATTGGGGCTCTTGAACTGTTTGGGTGGTTGCACTGTTTCCTGGTATTGGGGATATTCATGGAAGCGTAGGTGGTATTTTTTTCTGTGGGGGAAGATCAGGGAGCAGGTGTGGTATTTATAAGTAGCTGAGTTTGAGGCCTTGCAGTGATCTGTCCCCTATCCCTAAATTTACACATAGGCACACATATTTTAATTCTTCATTGAGCCCTTTCCTGACCCTCTGATCATGTCTCCTTCTGATAGAGAACTTTATTATTTATTTTCTTACCTTAACAATTAACACATTTATATTACTGCGTGTTATTACCATCTTTTCCCCTAGACCAGCTGCTGGCAAACTTTTCTTAAAAGGACAGATAGTAAATATTACAGGCTTTGAGGGGCCAAGAGACAAAAATAAAGGTATCATATAGACATTTAATATCCTTTATACTGTAATCACTTAAAAATGTACAAACTATTCCTGTGGGGCCCTGCAAAAATAGAGAGCTTACCAGAATTGGCCCACAGGCTACGGTTTACTGACCACTGTACTAGACTATCAGAGAAGGCGATGGCACCCCACTCCAGCACTCTTGCCTGGAAAATCCCACGGACGGAGGAGCCTGGTGGGCTGCAGTCCATGGGGTCGCTAAGAGTCCGACATGACTGAGCGACTTCACTTTCACTTTTCACTTTCATGCATTGGAGAAGGAAATGGCAACCCACTCCAGTGTTCTTGCCTGGAGAATCCCAGGGACAGGGGAGCCTGGTAGATCATGCCGTCTGTGGGGTCGCACAGAGTCGGACAGGACTGAAGCAACTTAGCAGCAGCAGCAGTACTAGACTATAATTGCTGTATTTGCCTTCTAGTTGCAGGCATATTGCGTGGAGCATTTAGGTTGGATTTAGTAAATTTTTGACAAAAGAGTGAATATTGTACTTACAGATTTGAAGCCCAGGCGAGAGAGCAGAATAGATACTTGAGAGTGGTCTTCAAACTGTAATTAAAGACGTAAGAGTAGATGAGATCACTTGGGAAGAATGTAAGGAAGGAGAGGCCTTAAGATGAAGCCTTTTTCTATAACCTGAACAGAGTGGAGAGTAAGTGATGACTAATTCAAAGGTACTTGTGCCATAGATGATAATTACCTGTTGCTGACTGACCTAAGCCATTTGGCTGTTTACACCCATAGGTTCTTTTGGATGAATAGAAGGCCTTTAACTGTATAGATAGGTGCAGGTAATATGTGATTTTCCTTAGAAATTTTACTACCAGTGAGTTATATTATTGTTTTTGGCCATGCTGTATGACTTGTGGGATCTTAGTTCCCCAATCAGGGATTGAACCCAGGTCTTCAGCAGTGAAAGTGCTGAGTCCTAACCATTGAACTGCCAGGGAATTCCCCGTGAGTTAAAAAAAAGCCTTAGACAGAATTTGCTGTTAATTCTTACACAAGTGTGTATTAGCAAGCAGTCACAAGAAGTCACGGAGCTTGTTTTATGAGTTTAGCTCTTTTAGATCCTGAACTACCACCTAGCAATAAAACTTTAACCCTAAGTAGACACCAGGAAGATCTAAATAGAATTAGGAAACAAAATCTTTCAAGATGAGCTGGGCCACAGAATCACTTAGACTGAAAAACTTCTCTGTAGGGCTTGTCAGATTCTTAAACTGCAAACAGGTAAGACTCAAGGCACTTATACAGTATACCTAGTTAATCCATATGTCTTGAACAATTCCAGTTCAGCAATGAAAAATTATTTCCAACATCCCTTACGTTAATTAACAAACAAGTGCCTAAATCCAGAAGTTGAAATTTGAAGCACTTACTAATTGGGAATTAACTCCTGATTTGGGCACTTCACATGTCTGAAGTGTAGATTCCTCATTTATTTAGAGTACTTTAGAAGTTCACCCACCACTTCTAGCCTTGATGAAGTAGTTTTTTAATGGAAATTACAGTGTAGCAGTAAGTTGATCATATTTTGGAAGAGACAGGCTGCCTGAGACTTTTTTGTTGTCTGCTATCTTATTTTTAAAATTAATTAATTAATTACTTTATTTTGACTGCGCTGGATCTTCTTGCTACGTTGAGGCTTTCTCTGGTTGTAGAGAGCGGTGGCTACCGTTGTTGCCGTTCATGGGCATCTCATTGCGGCGGCTTCTCTTGTTGCAGAGTGCGGGCTCCAGGGCTTCAGTAGTTGCAGCACGTGGGCTTAGCTGCTCCGCTCCATGTGGCCCAAACGTGTCCCCTGCATTGGTACGTGTATTCTTAACCACTGGACCAGCAGGGAAGTCCTTGTGTACTCTCTTTAAACAGTTTGTAAACAATTGAGTGTAGTAGTTATTACAATCAGAATACCTTTCTTTTCCAGTTTTAGTAACGGTTGGATTAGGCAAGCAGTTTATACAGGCAGATTTTGACAGTTGGTAGTTTTTCAGGTGAATAAAGACAGCTTTCTTTACAGAGTGATCAGATAACACTTCATTAATATTTGTATTTGCTCAACATTTATTATAATTTGTATGATTAATCAATACATAAAGCATTCTCTGTATTAATAGTGTTGACACATAAACCCAGAAACATTAAATATAGAATTATATTCAGGGCTCGCTCTTCTTACTGTTGAACCCTATTAGTAGTAGTAGTTTTAGCAGTGCCTCTTTCCATCACATCAAATAAATGTTACTAATTTGAATTTTATTTGGCAATTTCCTTTACGTTAAATATATCTGTCTTTAAGCATGAGTTTATGTCTAGATTAATATTTCAGAGTATTTAACAAAGTTTATAATTTGGGTTCCATGGGATTCTTTGTCCTATAAAGAGATTAATTTATCACTGCAGTTTAAGAAAACTTGACAGAGGCACAGTAACAAAAGATCATTAAATAGAATAATATTAATAACACACTGCCTGTAGCAGTGTATTAAAAAAATAATACACCATGACATGTGGCCTTTATTCTAAAAATGTAAACATTTACTGTACTTGTATGTGTAATGAAATAATCCATTATATCACTGTGTTAAAGGGAGAAGGGATATATGTGCTGTCCTTAGTTGCTCAGTCATATCCAACTCTTTGCAAAACCATGGACTGCAATACGCCAGGCTCCTCTGTCCATGGGGATTCTGCAGGCAAGAATACTGGAGTGGGTTGCCGTGCCCTCCTCCAGGGGATCTTCCCAACCCAGGGATTGAACCTAGGTCTCCTGCATTGCAGGCGGATTCTTTACCAGCTGAGCTACCAGAGATAACCTAGTTATTTTAATAATTCCTATTAAGACATTTGTGAGAGAGCCTCTTAGTAAACTTAGAAGGATACTTCTTTATCTTTTGATACAAAATACCTGTCTCAAGTTTATTTTCATTTTTATGTGATTTTTAAGGTAATAACAATGAGTAAATTACTTTTTTGAAACATTAATTGTTTGAGATAGAATACACTAGTTGCAGGCATAAAAAATTGGTTCTGGCTGACTAAAAAACAAAACCATATTGGAAGACTATGAGGTAGTTCATCGAATGAGTAGAGACACCAGATAACTAGGAATATAGCAAGTTCAGAAATAGGCATGGCTCACTGTCTTGTCCAGATACTTCCTTTGATAATTAACATGCTTTTTAAAAAAATTTCACTCTTTCTATTTTGCTCTGGGTTCAGAGTTACAGGGGAGAGTTCTGTTGGCAGAGTTTGAGCTCATGCTGTTTATGCTAGGAGAGAGTGAGATGATTTTCTTTTTTCTTTTTTTGGAGATGCTTTGATAGATGGTTCCATCAAGACTACACAGTGGAGAGTATATAATTCCCCATAGAAACCTGGGTGCAGTTAGGACAGGGGCGTGGGTCTTAGGCAGCTGAGCTCTGTCTCCCACTCCCCACAGAACTAATCAACAGGTATCCAGTAAAATAGACAGGAGTTTTGACTTTTTAGCCTTCTGTAGTTCATCATTTAAAGTCTAAAACTGACCCTTAATCTTTAAGAATAAAATCTAAAAAAAAATAATAAATGCCAGAGACCTTAATTTATACTAGCAGTATCAATATTTAGATACTTAATGAAACTTTTGTTTTTCTTACAGACAATGCGAAGACACAGAAATGAAGTGACAGTTGAATTGCGAAAGGTAAGAGTGATTTGTGTTTAATTAAAAAATAGATTTTTTCTAATGTTAAAACTTTGTATAACTTGAATAATGAAAATACTATGGCAGATTAGTGGGGATCCCTAAAACTATACAACATAAAAACATGTGGTTAAATAATTTATGATGGTATACATTTTTAGTACCTTCCATTTATTGAGGTGTTAGGTACCATGTGAAGTACTGTACCACTGTCATTGAAATTCTCATAACATCTGGTGAAGTTAGATACTGTTTGTTAAAGACACTTTAGAAAAATAAATAATAATAGAATAACCTTATATTCTACCAGTTGGATGCAGCTGCTGTTATAAATTTGTTTTGTTTTCTTCCGTTACTTTTGAATTGCCCTTGATTAGATTGTGTTTTTATGCAAGCACATTTTATTTTTTTAAGCACATTTTCTTTTAAGCAAATTTTAATGATCAATTAAGAAAGTACACATAATAAATTCTGTCTATTTACACATGTACATTTAAAAAAAAGATTTGAAACTTACTTCTAAATCTTTGTGTTTGTCTTAGGTTAGATTTTCTTCATCTGATTCACTCCTGAAACTCATATATTATCTTAAATCTTTCCAGTTTCAGAGAGAAAGACTATCTTGATTTAGAGAGTACACACTCTCTCAGTGAGTCACTAAAATTAAATGGACTTTCTTGGTGGCTTAAACGGTAAAGCGTCTGTCTACAATGCGGGAGACCCGGGTTCGAACCCTGGGTTGGGAAGATCCCCTGGAGAAGGAAATGGCAATCCACTCCAGTACTATTGCCTGGAAAATCCCATGGACAAAGGAGCCTGGTAGGCTACAGTCCTTGGGGTCAAAAAGAGTCAGACACAACTGAGCGACTTCACTTCACTTAGTACATTTATTTACTCAGTAAGGCTTTAATACCCACTTTGTGTCGTGAATTTTTACTCAGCATTGATATTATGCTACTTGTTATAGTATACAGTTCCTGAGATCCATTCTTCCATTCCCCTTCTGACCCATTTTTTATTAAATTTGAAAAATACTTGCTAATATCAGTTCTTTCAACTCCTTAACTTCATGGATACTCAGAGATTAACCTCAGTGATTTGTCAGTTTTCAGATCGTTGGGTGATTTGGACCAGAAAACTGAACTAAGCCTTAATAAACTGAACTAAGCTTTTAATAAATGAGTGAGGTGAGCTCGTTGCCAATCTTAACACTTTGGACTTAGCTTCTTTTTCTTTTTAACTTTTTATTAGCACATACATACAAAATATCAACACAACTTAAGTGTACAGCTTAATGAATTTTCACAAAGCGAACACATCTGTATCCTAAGGCTCCTTCACAGTTAGTGCTGTGCCCCAAAGTAACCATTAGCCCGATTTCTAATGTTATAGATTATTTTGCATATTTTGAACTTTATATAAATGGAATAGTATGTGTCCTTTTGCATTTGGTTTTTCATTCATCTTGTGAAGATCATTCTCTGTAGGAGAACCACTAGGAATAAAATTGAAATTAAATAATTATTCATTTTTTGTTCGCTCTTCACATTACATCAACTCTCTCCCCAGATGTAAGCCTTCATTTTCCCTTAACTTTTCATGCTTGGAATACAGTTCTGAGACTTTTGTATTGGTCTTGGTATTATTCAGAATTCTCTCCTGTTTTAAGCTTTTTAGCTCCTCTGATATGCTTATAAATCTAAGCTCTTCATTTATATTTATACTTGGTGATTTGTTTCTCTTACATTAATAGTTGTGCTCCCTCTGTATTTAATTTATAGAATTAAAGTTTCTTCCTTGCCAGAGTACGTCTTTTCTTAATATCCACCTTGGTTTCTTTAGAGATCACTTTTTTTAACTTTTATTTTATATTGGAGTATAATTGATTAACAATATTGTGTTAGTTTCAGCTGTACAGCAAAGTTATTCATTTAAACGTATACTCGTATCTGTTCTTTATCAAATTCTTTTCCCATTCAGGTTTTTAAGAATATTGAGCAGAGTTCCCTGTGATATACAGTAGGTCCTTGTTGGTTGTGTTTCTCAGTGGCTTTAGTCCTGTCAAACTCTTCGCAACCTTGTGTACTGTAGCCCACCAGTCTTCTCTGTTCATGGGATTTTCCAAGCAAGAATACTGGAGTGGGTTGCCATGCCCTTCTTTAGGGGATCTCCCTGACCCAGGGATCAAATCCGTGTGGTGGTGGTGGTGGTGGTGGTGGTTTAGTCTAGAGACCTCTTTCTTAACTCTTCATTTTTTCCCTTCTGGATAACATTATTTCCTTTCTAATTACTCTGATTAATTCCTGAAAAAAAAATGCTTGTGGGATGGTCAAAATAAAATTAACTGAAGAAATTTCAGGCATTTCCTTATTTCACATTTCAGAATTCCTTGAGTAAGCAGCAGAAAGTGACCCCTTCCTGAAACAAAGCATAGACTTCAAAGCTTAATTGATTTTGATGTACTTCTTCAGAGGTGGGAAGAGCCCTTCAAAAGAAGATTCTTCCACTCTTTAAGGACAAAGTGTCTGTCTTTGATTTCAGCTTTGTTATCTCTGTTGCTCCATTGAGGAGAAAATCACAGCATTGTTATTACTGACATTGAGATTGTTGAAAATACAAGAAAGGGAGCTAGTTCTCAGAGTTTCATAGATGAGCTCTACACATTTCTACTAGATGGTAGCTTCTAAATTGAATGTGTTAACCACACTCCCCACATCCAACCCCAGCTTCCCACACCCCAGTACTCCTAAGTCCCTTCCCCCGCCCATCTCAGAATGCTTAGTCAGATTTTGGACATGTAGTTGAAAGTGTTAGTCACTTCATTGTGTCCACCTCTTTGTGACCCCATGGACTGTAGCTCCTCTGTCCATAGAATTCTCCCAGGCAAGAATACTGGAGTGGGTTGCCATTCCCTTCTCTAGGGAATCTTCCCAACCCAGGAATTGAACCCAGGTCTCCTGCATTGCAAGTGAATTCCTTACCAACTGAGCCACAAGGGAAGCCCAGGAATACTGGAGTGGGTAGCATATCCCTTCTCCAGTGGATCTTCCTGACCCAGGAATCAAACCGGGGTCTGGAATTGTGATATCTTGAATTTTTACTTAAATTTACATCACTTATTGAAGTTTTATGAGAAACGCTTTAGTTATAGAGTAGTACTATTCAGAAGACCTGATCTGTGACAAGTCAGGGAGCTTGTCTCAAAATAGTAAACAAATCTGAAGCAGAGGAACGAATCAGTGAGCTGGAAGATAAAATGGTGAAAATAACTTCTGAAGAGCAGAGTAAAGTAAAAAGAATGGAAAGAACTGAGGATGGTTTCAGAGACTGCTGGGACAATATCAAACACACCAACATTCGAGTTATAGGGATCCCAGAAGAAGAGAAAAAGAAAAGGTATGAGAAAATTTTTGAAGAGATTATAGTTGAAAATTTCCCCAACATGGAAAAGGAAATAGTGAATCAAGTCTAAGAGGCACAAAGAGTCCCATATTGGATAAACACAAGGAGAAATATGCTAAGATACATATTAATCAAACTAACAAAGACTAAACACAAAGAAAGAATATTAAAAGCAACAAGGGAAAAGCAACAAGTAACATACAAGGGAAACCCCATAAGTTTAACAGTTGATCTTTCAACAGAAACTCTGCAGGCCAGAAGGGAATGGAAGGATGTATTTAAAGTACTAAAAGGGAAAAATCTACAACCAAGATTACTGTTCCCAGCAAGGATCTTATTCAGAATTGATGGAGAAATAAAAAGCTTTGCAGACAAGCAAAAGTTAAGAGAATTCAGTACCACCAAACCAGATTTACAGAAAATGTTAAAGGGACTTATATAGTCAAGAAATAGAAGAAAACAGATCTACAAAATCGACCTCAAACAATTTAAAAATGGCAATGAAAGTGAAAGTGAAGTTGCTCAGTCGTGCCCGACTCTTTGTGACCCCATGGATAGTACCCTGCACCAAGCTCCTCCGTCCATGGAATTTTCAAGGCAAGAAGTACTGGAGTGGGTTGCCATTTCCTTCTCCAGGGAATCTTCCCAACCCAGGGATTGAACCCAGGTCTCTCACATTGAAGAGAGACAGTTTACTGTCTGAGCCACCAGGGAAGTAGGAACATACATATCAATAATTACTTTAAATGTAAATGGATTAAATGCTCCAACCAAAAGACACAGACTAGCTGAATGGATCCAAAAACAAGATCCATATATATACTGTCTACAAGAAACCCACTTCAGACCTAAAGACACATATAGACTGAAAGTGAGAGGATGAAAAAATATATTCCATGCAAATGGGAAGCAAAAGAAAGCTGGAGTAGCAATTCTCATATCAGACAAAATAGACCTTAAAGAAAATTGCAAGAGATAAGGAAGGATACTACATAATGATCAATCATAAGGGATCAATCCAAAAGGAAGACATAGCAATTGTAAATATCTGTGCACCCAACATAGGAGCACCTCAATACATAAGACAAACACTAACAGACATAAAAGGAGAAATTGACAGTAACACAATAATAGTAGGAGACTTCAACACCGCACTCACACCAATGGACAGATCATCAAAACAGAAAATTAATAAGGAAACACAAGTCTTAAATGATACATTAGATGAGATGGATCTCATTGATATCTTTAGGACATTCCATCCAAATGCAGAAGAATACAAGTGCACATGGAACATTCTCCAGGATAGACCACATCTTGGGTCACAAATCAAAGCTCAGTAAATTTAAGAAAATTGAAATCATATCAAGCATCTTCTCCGACCACAATGCTATGAGACTAGATATCAATTAACAAGAAAAAACTATTAAGAAACACAGGGGAGATTAAACAGTGCATTTCTAAATAACCAGCAGGTTACTGAAGAAGTCAAAAGGGAAATAAAAAAATTTCTAGAAACAAATGACAAAACTTATGGGATGCAGCAAAAGCAGTTTAAGAGGGAAGTTTATAGCAATACAATACTACCTCAAGAAACAAGAAAAACATCGAATAGATAACCAAACTTTACACCTAAAACAACTGGAAAAAGAAGAACAAAAAACCGCCAAAGTTAGTAGATGGAAAAAAATCAGAAAGATCCCAGCAGAAATAAATGAAAAGAAATGAAAGAATAGTAAAGATTAATAAAACTAAAAGCTGGTTCTTTGAGAAGATAAGCAAAATTGACAAACCCTTAGCCAGACTCGTCAAGAAAAAAATAATCAAATCAACAAAATTAGAAATGAAAAAGGAGAGGTTACAGCAGACAATGCAGAAATACAAAGGATTATAAGAGACTATTATGAACAACTATCTGGCATTAAGTGGGTAACTTGGAGAAATGGACAGATTCTTAGAAAAGTTCAATCTTCTAGGACTGAACCAGGAAGAAATAGAAATTATGAACAACCCAATTACAAGCACTGAAATTGAAGCCATGATCAAAAATCTCCCAAAGAACAAAAGCCCAGGATCAGATGGCTTCACAGGAAAATTCTCACAAACATTTAGAGAAGAGCCTATCCTTCTAAATCTTTCAAGAAATTGCAGGGGAAGGAATACCTCCAAACTCATTATATGAGGCCACCATCACCCTGATACCAAAACCAGACAAAAACAACACAAAAAAAGAAAACTACAGGCCACTATCACTGATGAACATAGATGCAAAAATCCTCAACAAAATTTTAGCAAACAGAATTCAGCAACACATCAAAAAGCCTATACACCATGATCAAGTTGGGTTTATTCCAGGAATGCAAGGATTCTTCAGTATACACAAATCAGTCAATTTGGTACACCATATTAACAAATAGAAAGGTAAAAATCATAATGTAATCTAAATAGATGCAGAAAAAGCCTTTGACAAAATTCAGCACCCATTTATGATTAAAACTCTTCAAAAAATGGGCATAGAAGGTACCAGCCTCAACATTGTAAAGGCCATATATGATAAGCCTATAGCAAACAGAATTCTCAATGGTGAAAAACTGAAAGCATTCCCCCTAAGATCAGGAACAAAACAAGGGTGTCCACTTTCACTACTGTTATTCAACATAGTTCTGGAAGTCCTAGCTACAGCAGTCAGAGAAGAAAAAGAAATAAAAGGAATCCGGATCAGAAAAGAAGTAAAGCTCTCAATGTTTGCAGATGACATGATACTGTACATAGAAAACCCTAAAAAGAGTATCAGAAAATTACTAGAGCTATTCAGTGAATTTAGCAAAGTTGCAGGATATAGAATCAATACACAGAAATCACTTGCATTTCTATATAGTAACAATGAAAAATCAGAGAAATTAAGGAATCAATCCCATTCACCATTGCAACAGAAATAATTAAATATCTAGGAATAAACTTACCTAAGGAGACAAAAGAACTGTACACAGAAAATTGTAAGGCACTAATGAAAGAAATCAAAGGTGACATAAACAGATGGAGAGATACTCCATGTTCCTGGGTAGGAAAAATCACTATTGTGAAAATGACTATACTACCAAACGCAATCTACAGATTCAGTGCAATCCCTATCATTACCAATGACATTTTTCACAGAACTGGAACAAAAAAATCTCACAATTCATAGGGAAACACAAAAGACCCCGAATAGCCAAGCAGTCTTAAGAAAGAATAGAGCTAGAGGAATCAACTTTCCTGACTTCAGATTATACTACAAAGCTGTAGTCATCAAGACAGTAAGTATGGTACTGGCACAAAAACAGAAATACAGACCAACGGAACAAGATAGAAAGCCCAAACCTATGCACTTAATGGGTACCTTATTTTTGACAGAGGAGGCAAGAATATACAGTGGGGCAAAGACAGCCTCTTCAATAAATGGTGCTAGGAAAAGTCAACAGCTACATGTAAAAGAATGAAATTTAAATACTTCCTAACACCATACACAAAGATAAACTCAAAATGGTTTAAAGACCTAAATATAAGACCAGAAACTATAAAACTCTTAGAGGAAAACATAGAACACTCGATGACATAAATCAAAGCAAGATCCTTTATGACCCACCTCCTAGAGTAATGGAAATAAAAACAAAAGTAAACTAGTGGGACCTGATTAAACTTAAAAGCTTTTGCACAGCAAAGGAAAGTATAAGTAAAGTGAAAAGACAGCCCTCAGAATGGGAGAAAATCATAGCAAATGAAACAACTGATAAAGGATTAATTTCTAAAATATACAAGCAGCTCACACAACTCAATGCCAGAAAAACAACCCAATCAAAAAGTGGGGAAAAGACCTAAACAGACATTTCTCCAAAAAAGACATACAGATGGTAACAAACACATGAAAAGATGCTCAACATTGCTCATTATTAGATAAATGCAAATTAAAACTACAATGAGATATCAGATATCACCTCGCACCAGTTAGAATGGCCATCATCAGCAAGTCTACAAACAGTAAATGCTGGTAAGGGTATGGAGAAGAGAGAATGCTCTTGCACTGTCGGTGGGAATGTAAATGGATACAGCCACTATGGAAGGTGGTATGGAGATTCCTTAAAAAAACTAGGAATAAAACCACCATTTGACCCAGCAATCCCACTCCTAGGGATATACCCTGAGAAAACCAAAATTGAGAAAGACACGTGTATCCCATTGGTCATTGCAGCACTATTGACAGTAGCTAGAACCTGGAAGCAACCTAAGATGTCCATCAACAGATGAATGGATAAAGAAGTTTTGGTATCATATACACAATGGAATATTACTCAGCCATAAAAAGGAACACATTTGAGTCAGTTCTAATCTAATGGATGAACCTAGAACCTACTATAAAGAGTGAAATAAGTCAGAAAGAGAAACATAAATACCATATTCTAATACATATATACGGAATCTAGAAAAATGGTACTGAAGAAATAATTTACAGGGCAGCAGTGGAGAAACAGACATAGAGAATAAACTTATGGACTTGGGAGAGGGGAGGAGAGGGTGAGATGTATGGAAAGAGTAACATGGAAACTTACATTACCATATATAAAACAGATCAGTTCAGTTCAGTCACGCAGTCGTATCCGACTCTCTGTGACCCATGAACTGCAGCATGCCAGGCCTCCCTGTCCATCACCAACTTCTGGAGTCCACCCAAACCCGTGTCCATCAAGTCGGTGATGCCATCCAACCATCTCATCCTCTGTCGTCCCCTTCTCCTGCCCTCAATCTTTCCCAGCATCAGGGTCTTTTCAAATGAGTCAGCTCTTCACATCAGGTGGCCAAAGTATTGGGAGTTTCAGGTTCAACATCAGTCCTTCCAATGAACACTTCAGACTGATCTCCTTTAGGACAGACTGGTTGGATCTCCTTGCAGTCCAAGGAACTCTCAAGAGTCTTCTCCAACACCACAGTTCAAAAGCATCAATTCTCCGGTGCTCAGCTTTCTTTATAGTACAACTCTCACATCTATACATGACCACTGGAAAAACCATAGTCTTGACTAGACGGACCTTTGTTGGCAAAGTAATGTCTCTGCTTTTTAATATGCTGTCTAGGAGGAGCCTGGTGGGCTGCAGTCCATGGGGTCGCGAAGAGTCAGACACGACTGAGCGACTTCACTTTCACGCATTGGAGGGGGAGGTGGCAGCCCACTCCAGTGTTCTTGCCTGGAGAGTCCCAGGGACGGGGGAGCCTGATGGGCTGCCATCTCTGGGGTTGCACAGAGTCGGACACTACTGAAGCAACTTAGCAGCAGCAGGTTGGTCATAACTTTCCTTCCAAGGAGTAAGTGTCTTTTAATCTCATAGCTGCAATCACCATCTGCAGTGATTTTGGAGCCCAGAAAAATAAAGTCTGACACTGTTTCCACTGTTTCCCCATCTATTTACCATGAAGTGATGGGACCAGATGCCATGATCTTTGTTTTCTGAATGTTGAATTTTAAGCCAACTTTTTCACTCCCCTCTTTCACTTTCATCAAGAGGCTCTTTAGTTCTTCGCTTTCTGCCATAAGGGTGGTGTCATCTGCATATCTGAGGTTATTGGTATTTCTCTCGGCAGTCTTGATTCCAGCTTGTGCTTCATCCAGCCCAGCATTTCTCATGATGTACTCTGCATATAAGTTAAATGAGCAGGGTGACAATATACACCCTTGACATACTCCTTTTCCTATTTGGAACCAGTCTGTTGTTCCATGTCTATTTCTAACTGTTGGTTCCTGACCTGCATACAGGTTTCTCAAGAGGCAGGTCAGGTGGTCTGGTATTCCCATCTCTTTCAGAATTTTCCACAGTTTATTGTGATCCACACAAAGGCTTTGGCATAGTCAATAAAGCAGAAGTAGATGTTTTTCTGGAATTCTCTTGCTTTTTCCATGATCCAGTGGATGTTGGCAATTTGATCTCTGGTTCCTCTGCCTTTTCTAAAACCAGCTTGAACATTTGGAAGTTCACGGTTCACGTATTGCTGAAGCCTGGCTTGGAGAATTTTAAGTGTTGCTTTTCTAGTGTGAGAGATGAGTGTAATTGTGCGGTAGTTTGAGCATTCTTTGTAGTAAAACAGATAGCCAACGGGAATTTGCTGTATGGCTCAGGAAACTCAAACAGGGGCTCTGTATCACCCTAGAGAGGTGGGGTTCGGAGGGAAATGGGAGGGATGTTTAAAAGGGAGGGGATATATGTATACCTATGACTAACTCCTGTTTAGGTTTGACAGAAAACAACAAAACTCTGTAACGCAATTATCCTTAATAAGAAAATAAATTAATTTAAAAAAATTAAAAATAATGAACAAGACCTTGCTTCCTTTACCATGAAAGTTTTTCTGCCTAGATTAATAAATGATGGAACTAAATAGTGTGTTCAGAATTCTCAAATTTTGAACAATTTGATACTGAAAATTGTCCAAGCCAGGCTTCAACAGTATGTAAACCATAAACTTCCAGATGTTGAAGCTGGATTCAGAAAAGGGAGAGAAACCAGAGATCAAATTGCCAACATCTGGTGGATCATCGAAAAAGACAGAGTTCCAGAAAAACATCTACTTTTGCTTTATTGATTATGCCAAAGCCTTTGACTATGTGGGTCACAACAAACTATGGAAAGTTCTGAAGGGATCGGAATACCAGACTACCTGATCTGCCTCCTGAGAAATCTGTATGCAGGTCAGGAACCAACAGTTAGAACTGGACATGGAACAACAGACTGGTTCCAACAACAGACTGGTTCCAAGGCTGTATATTGTCACCCTGCTCATTTAACTTATATGCAGAGAGTACATCATGAGAAATGCTGGGCTGGATGAAGCAAAAGCTGGAATCAAGGTTGCAGGGAGAAACATCAGTAACCTCAAATATGCAGATGACACCACCCTCAGGAGGATACTGAATCTGAAGCTCCAATGCTTTGGCCACCTGATGTGAAGAACTGGCTCACTGGAAAAGACCCTGATGCCGGGTAAGATTGAAGGCAGGAGGAGAAGGGGTCGACAGAGGATGAGATGGTTGGATGGCATCATTGACTCAATGGACATGAGTTTGAGTAAACTCTGGGAGTTGGTGGACCGGCAGTCCATGGGGTCGCGAAAAGTTGGACAGGAGTGAGCGACTGAACTGAACTGAACATCAAAAAGCTTAAACATATACATTGAGGCAATATAGCATAATGTTTAAAAACTCAGTTCTGCCGTTTTTTACCTGTGTGACTTTAGGCAAGTTATTTCATTTCTTTTTGACTCTGTTTACAACGTGAAATAAAACCGAAATACAGACTTCTTGTGAATGTTGAACCATAAAGGCTTAATTAAATAAGAGATCAAGAAGGTAAAGGAAAACAGAGGAGCTCAAAAAGAGTTTGAGGCCAGTAAGGCACTGCATATTTAATTCCCTGGTGGCTTGGACGGTAAAGTGTCTACCCACAATGCAGGAGACCCGGGTTCAATTCCTGGGTTGGGAAGATCTCCTGGAGAAGCAAATGGCAACCCACTCCAGTATTCTTGCCTGGAAAATCCCATGGGCGCAAAGAGATCGACACGACTGAGCGACTTCACTTTCACTTTCAGGACACTGCATATTAATAACTAGATCTGATCCTCAATTTTTATAGATCAGTATCAGTGTTATTCAAAGTATGGTTATTGGCTAAAAGTCCTCAAACTGTTGCAGGTCTGCTACAAGCTAAGAAGTTTGTGCTTGTAATAAACTGCAAAACTGAGCACGCCATTTCAGTTCAGTCGCTCAGTCGTGTCCGACTCTTTGCAACCCCATGGACTGCAGCACACCAGGCCTCCCTGTCCATCACCAACTCCTGGAGTTTACTCAAACTCATGTCCATTGAGTCAGTGATGCCATCCAACCCTCTCATCCTCTGTCGACCCCTTCTCCTCCTGCCTTCAATCTTTCCCGGCATCAGGGTCTTTTCCAGTGAGCCAGTTCTTCACATCAGGTGGCCAAAGTATTGGAGTTTCAGCTTGAGCATCAGTCTTTCCAATGAATATTCAGGACTGATTTCCTTTAGGACTGATTGGTTGGATCTGCTTGCAGTCCAGGGGACTCTCAAGGGTCTTCCCCAACACCACAGTTCAAAAGCACCAGTTCTTCAGCACTCAGCTTTCTTTATAGTCCAAATCTCACATCTGTACATGACCACTCGTAGAAACCATAGCTTTGACTATACGGACCTTTGTTGGGAAAGTAATACCTCTGCTTTTTAATATGCTGTCTAGGTCGGTCATAGATTTTCTTCCAAGGAGCAAGCGTCTCTTGATTTCATGGCTGCAGTCACCATCTGAAGACGCTTACTCCTTGGAAGAAAAGTTATGTCCAACCTAGATAGTATTTTCAAAAGCAGAGACATTACTTTGCCGACTAAGGTCCGTCTAGTCAAGGCTATGGTTTTTCCAGTGGTCATGTATGGATGTGAGAGTTGGACTGTGAAGAAGGCTGAGCGCCGAAGAATTGATGCTTTTGATGGGACCAGATGCAATGATCTTCGTTTTCTGAATGTTGAGTTTTAAGCCAACTTTTTCACTGTCCTCTTTCACTTTCATCAAGAGGCTCTTTATTTCTTCTTCTATTTCTGCCATAAGAGTGGTGTCATCTGCATATCTGAGGTTATTGATATTTCTCCTGGCAGTCTTGATTCCAGCTTTTGCTTCATCCAGCCCAGCATTTCTCATGATGTACTCTGCATATAAGTTAAATAAGCAGGGTGACAATATACAGCCTTGACGTACTCCTTTCCCGATTTGGAACCAGTCTGTTGTTCCATGTCCATTTCTAACTGTTGGTTCCTGACCTGCATACAGATTTCTCAGGAGGCAGGTCAGCTGGTCTGGTATTCCCACCCCTTTAGAATTTTCCACAGTTTATTGTGATCCACACAGTCAAAGGCTTTGGCAAAAGTAGATGTTTTCCTATTCTTTTCCTGGAACTCTGTCTTTTTCAGTGATCCAGTGGATGTTGACAATTTGATCTCTGGTTTTTCTGCCTTTTCTAAATCCAGCTTGAACATCTGGAAGTTCATGGTTCATGTATTGCTGAAGCCTGGCTTGGAGAATTTTGAGCATTACTTTTACTAGTGTGTGAGATGAGTGCAATTGTGCAGTAGTTTGAGCATTCTTTGGCATTGCCTTTCTTTGGAATTGGAATGAAAACTGACCTTTTCCTGTCCTGTGGCCACTGCTGAGTTTCCAAATTTGCTGGCATATTGAGTGCAGCACTTTCACAGCATCATCTTTCCGGATTTGAAATAGCTCAACTAGAATTCCATCACCTCCACTTTGTTGGTAGTGATTCTTCCTAAGACCCACTTGACTTCACATTCCAGGATATCTGGCTCTAGGTGAGTGATCACACCATTGTTGTTATCTGGGTCATGAAGATCTTTTTTGTACAGTTCTTCTGTATTTTATTGCCACCTCTTCTTACTGTCTTCTTCTATTAAGTCCATACTGTTTCTGTCCTTTATTGTGTCCATCTTTGCGTGAAATGTTCCCCTAATATGTCTAATATTCTTGAAGAGATCTCTAGTCTTTGCCATTCTGTTGTTTTCCTTTACTTCTTTGCATTGGTCACTGAGGAAAGCGTTGTTTTCTCTCCTTGCTATTCTTTGGAACTCTGCATTCAAATTTGTCTTTTTTCCTTTTCTCCTTTGTCTTTCGCTTATCCTCTTTTTCCAGCTAATTTGTAAGGCCTCCTTAGACAACCGTTTTGCCTTTTTGGATTTCTTTTTCTTGGAGATGGTCTTGATCACTTCCTCCTGTACAGTGTCCCAAACCTCCATCCATAGTTCTTCAGACACTCTATTAGATCTAATCCCTTGAATCGATTTGTGACTTCCATATATTTGTAAGAGATTTCATTTAGGTCATTCCTGAATGGTCCAGTGGTTTTCCCAACTTTCTTCAGTTTAAGTCTGACTTGGGGCTTCCCTCATAGCTCAGTCAGTAAAGAATCTGCCTTCAGTGCAGGAGCCCTGGATTGGATTCCTGGGTTGGAAAGATCCCCTGGAGAAGGAAATGACAACCCACTCCACTATTCTTACCTGGAGAATTCCATGGACAGATGCAAAGTGTTGGACACAACTAAGGGAGTAACACTTCCATTTTCATTTTGCAATAAGGAGTTCATGACCTGAGCCACAGTCAGCTCCCAGTCTTGTTTTTGCTGACTGTATAGAGCTTCTCTTATCCTTGGCTGCAAAGAATATAATCAGTCTGATTTTGGTATTGATTATCTGGTGATGCCCACGCGTAGAGTCTTCTCTTTTGTTGTTGGAAGAGGGTGTTTGCTGTGACCAGTGCGTGCTCTTTGCAAAACTCTGTTAGCCTTTGCCCTTTATCTTTTTGTACTCGAAGGCCAGATTTGCCTGTTACTCCAGATATGTCTTGACTTCCTACTTTTGCATTCCAGTCCTTTATAATGAAATGAACATCTTTTTTGGGTGTTAGTTCTAGAAGGTCTTGTAGGTCTTCATCAAACCGTTCAACTTCAGCTTCTTCAGCATTATTAGTTGGGGCATAGACCTGAATTATTGTGATATTGGGCTTCCCTTATAGCTCAGTTGGTTTATCATCTGCCTGCAATGTAGGAGTCCCAGTTCGATTCCTGGATCAGGAAGATCCCCTGGAGAAGGAAATGGCAACCCACTCCAGTATTCTTGCCTGGAGAATCCCATGGACAGTGGTTCCCGGTAGGATCACAAGAGTTGGACACAACTTAGCAACTAAACCACCACCATCACCACCACTGTGATACTGAATGCTTTGCCTTGGAAACAAACAGAAATAATTCTGTTCTTCTTGAGATTACATCCTAGTACTACATTTTGGACTCTTGTTGACTATGAGGGCTATTTCATTTCTTCTAAGGGGTGTTTTGCCCACAGTAATCCTGAAAGATGATGCTGTGAAAGTGCTGCACTCAATATGCCAGCAAATTTGGAAAACTCAGCAGTGGCCACAGGACTGGAAAAGGTCAGTTTTCATTGCAATTCCAAAGAAAGGCAATGCCAAAGAATGCTCAAACTACCGCACAGTTGCACTCATCTCACACGCTAGTAAACTAATCCTCAAAATTCTCCAAGCCAGGCTTCAGCAATATGTGAACCATGAACTCCCTGATGTTCAAGCTGGATTTAGAAAAGGCAGAGGTACCAGAGATCAAATTGCCAACATCCGCTGGATCATGGAAAAAGCAAGAGAGTTCCAGAAAAACATCTATTTCTGCTTTATTGACTATGCCAAAGCCTTTGACTGTGTGGATCACAATAAACC
>SJYT01026808.1:81670-96699 GCA_006410635.1 Cephalophus harveyi | reverse complement strand
TTGGACTGCAAGGAGATCCAACCAGTCCATTCTGAAGGAGATCAGCCCTGGGATTTCTTTGGAAGGAATGATGCTAAAGCTGAAACTCCAGTACTTTGGCCACCTCATGCGAAGAGTTGACTCTTTGGAAAAGACTCTGAAGCTGGGAAGGATTGGGGGCAGGAGGAGAAGGGGACGACAGAGGATGAGATGGCTGGATGGCATCACAGACTTGATGGACGTGAGTCTGAGTGAACTCCGGGAGTTGGTGATGGACAGGGAGGCCTCCTGGCGTGGTGCGATTCATGGGGTCGCCAAGAGTCGGACATGACTGAGCAACTGAACTGAACAGATGTAATGGTTATCAGAGTTAAATTCACCCACTACAGTCCATTTTAGTTCCCTGATTGCTAAAATGTTGATGTTCACTCTTGCCATCTCCTGATTGACCACTTCTAATTTACCTTGATTCGTGGACGTAACATTCCATGGGGTTTCAGAGTCAGACCCGACTTAGTGACCTAACAACAATGAACCACTCTGAAGCCTAGTGGCTTATTAACAAAATAGCCATTTTATTCCACTGATGATTCTGTGGGTTGGCAGAGTGGTTCTTCTGGTCTGGGCCAGTTCACCTGATCTCTGCCTGGGCTCCTTCACTCATCTCTGGTCAGCTGGTGGGTTAGCTAGTGACTGAATGATCTAAGATGGTGTCATAGAACTATGTTTCTTACTATTGACTGAGACCTTAGTTGTCTTCCACATAGCCTCATCCTGCAACAGGCAAGCTCACAGTTGTTCACCTGGTGGCTCTAGAATTAATAAGCGGCAAGAGAGGAAATGCTTGGATGTGGGGGAGCTTTTCAAGTTCATTTACTAAACTCAAGTCCATTGCCAGAGCAAGTTACATGGCCATACCTGGAATAAATACAGGACCAGATTATCCAGAGTCATGGATATGGGAAGGGGAATGATAACCATTTTCTAAAACAACCACAATTTGAATATGAACAATTTTACGCCAATAAATTTGAAAACTTAGGTGAAACAAACAATTTCCCAGTGGAAAAATTTAAAATAATTTACCCAGCTTACTCAAGAAATTTAAAAATCTGAGTAGATTTTAAAACAATTAATTAGATCAGTAACTAAAAATTTAACCCCTCTTATTGCCCTGAAAAGAAAAAGTACTCACAGAGTGAACTCCAGCAAACATTCAGTTCAGTTCAGTCGCTCAGTCGTGTCTGACTCATAACAATTTCAGCCTTACTTAGTGATTTCAGAGAAGGTAGGGTGAACATTTCTCAACTTATTTTATAAGGTTAACAAACCATAACTCAAGAACCAGGCAAAGACAGCAAGAGAAAAGATGTATATGAGCCAGTTTCACTTATGAACATAGGTGGGAAAAAAATCCCTCATAAAGTATTATTAAATTGAATCCAGTAATGGATATACATACATATTTTAATTCCAAGACAGGTTTATCCCAGGTTATAAGTTGAACATTTTAAAGTTCTGAGTTTAACATTAAAAACTCACAATTTACCACATTTATAGATGAAAAGAGAAAATTATGTGGCCATTTCAATAGATTTTTTTTAAAAGCACAGTTTAATAAAATTGAACACCTATGTGTGTCTGAAAAAGAAAAAGAAAATTTAGCAAATTAAAATTAGAAAGGAGCTTCCTTACAGCAGACATAACATATAATGGTAAAATGCTATCCCTGGATTGGGCATCTGTGTACAGAGGAGGATTTAGTTGTGCTTATGCTTTTGTATTATTTTTGTGCCTGAAATACCTGGGAGAGTAGGAGGAATAGGGGGAGTAAGATCCCTGAAAGGCCTTTGGAAGCTTAATTATTCAGACTCTGGTAAAGTTAGAGGAAACAGAGGATGAAAATAGAACCAGGGTTAGAATAATTTTTGTTTTGTTTATCTGTCAAATCAATCAACTTTGTTGAAACTTTTTAAATGGCTTAAATTCCAAGAAGTATTAAAAATCACCATATAATAGATGTTGTTGTGAGCTACACAGTCAAAGGCTTTCTTGTAGTCAGTGAAGCAAAAATAGATGTTTTTCTGGAGTTCCCTTGCTTTCTCTGTGATCCAACAAATATTGACAATTTGATGTCAATTTTTTGGGCTCCAAAATCACTGCAGATGATGACTACAACCATGAAATTAGAAGACACTTACTTCCTGGAAAGAAAGCTATGACAAACCTAGACACTATATTAAAAAACAGAGATATTGCTTTTCCAACAAAGATCCATATAGTCATAGCTATGGTTTTCCCAGTAGTCAGGTACGGATGTGAGAGTTAAACCATAAAAAAAAAACTTGAGTGCCAAAGAATTGATGGTTTAGAATTGTAGTGCTGGAGAAGACTCTTGGAGTCCCTTGGACAGCAGGGAGATCAAACCAGTCAGTCCTAAATATCTGATGAATATTCATTGGAAAAACTGATGCTTGAAGCTGAAGCTCCAATACTTTGGCCACATGATGCCAAGAGCCGACTCACTGGTAAAGATCCTAATGCTGGGGAAGGTTGAAAGCAAAAGAAGAGGGCAGCAAAGGATGAGATGGTTAGATGGCATCACTCACTCCATGGACATGAACTTAAACTCCACAAGATGGAAGACAGGGAAGCCTGGTGTGCTGTAGTCCATGGGGTCGCCAAGAGACAGACACAACTTAGCGACTGAATAACAAACAATAATGGATTTTAGGGCTAACTGTGTGTAAGTCACAAAGTGAAAAGCATACTTTTTTTTTTTTCAATTTGGAAAAAATTTCATACTTGGAGTTTGAAATTCAGAGTTTCAAGAATAGGACAAAAAAAGTACAGCACCCAACTTCCTTGATTCTTGGCATTTTCCCATATTTGCCTTATTACTTTCTCCCTGATAAATAAATATATATATTTATATAACCCCCCCCAACCAGTTAAGTTGCGGCATGGTGCCCCCTTACACCCTTAGTACATTATTTTCATACACCTTCCAGTGTAACCACAGTTCTTTTTTCAAGTTCACATAAATTTCTGTCTAATCCATAGACCGTCACTCATACTTTGCTAGCTTTTCCAATAATATTCTTTTATAAATCCAAGATCCAATCTAGGATTAGACATTGCAATTAGTTATATTGTCTTTTAAGTCTCCTTTGATCCAGTAGTTCTTCAATCTGTATCTTTCATGACAGTGTATTTGAATATATAGACTGATTTTTTAATAGAATGGCCAACTTAGGTTTGTCTGACTTTTCTCAGATGGTCGTTATTACTACTAATATTTTGCTCAGGAATACCACCAAGATGATACTGTTTTCTCAGTACATCGATGAGAAGGCACACCGTGTTGATTTTCATTTACTCTTTTTTCTTTTTAAACTGTATTTGAAATAAAAAAAAAATTTTTTTTTCTTGGCCTGCAAGGAGATCAAACCTGTCAGTCCTAAAGGAAATCAGTCCTGAATATTCATTGGAGGACTCTGATGCTGGGAAAGATTGAAGGCAGGAGGAGAAGCAACTGATAGTGGATTCACTTTGCTGTATACCTGAAACTAACACAACATTGTAAATCAACTATCAGTTCAGTTCAGGCTCTCAGTCGTGTCAGACTCTGCAACCCCGTTGACTGCAGCACACCTGGCTTCACTGTGCTTGCTCAAACTCATGTCCATTGAGTTGGTCATGCCATCCAACCGTCTCATCCTCTGTTGTCCCCTTCTCCTCCCATCTTCAATCTTTCCCAGCATCAGTGTCTTTTCCAGTGAGCCAGTTCTTCACATCAGGTGGCCAAAGCCTTGGAGCTTCAGATCCAGTATCAGTCCTTCCAATCAGTATTCAGGATTGATTTCCTTTAGGATGCACCGGTTGGATCTCCTTGCAGTCCAAAGGACTTTCAAGAGTCTTCCCCAGCACCACAGTTGAAAATCATCAATTCTTCGGCACTTAGTTTTCTTTATAGTCCAACTCTCACATCCATACATGACCACTGGAAAAACCGTAGCTTTGACTAGACAGACATTTGTTGGCAAAGTAATGTCTCTGCTTTTTAATATGCTCTCTAGGTTGGTCATAGCTTTTCTTCTAAGGAGCAAGCATCTCTTGAATCCATGGCTGCAGTCACCACCTGCAGTGATTTTGGAGCCCCCCAAAATAAAGTCTGTCACTGTTTCCATTGTTTCCCCATCTATTTGCCATGAAGTGATGGGACCAGATGCCATGATCTTAGTTTTCTGAATGTTGAGTTTTAAGCCAACTTTTTCACTCTCCTCTTACACTTTTATCAAGAGGCTCTTTAGTTCCTCTTCATTTTCTGCCACAAGGGTGGTGTCATCTGCATATCTGAGGTTGTTGATATTTTCCCCGGCAATCTTGATTCCAGCTTGTGCTCCATCCAGCCCGGCATTTTGCATGATATACTCTGCGTATGGGTTAAATAAGCATGGTAACAATATGCAGCCTTGACACACTCTTTTCCCGATTTGGAACCAGTCTGTTGTTCCATGTCCAGTTCTAACTGTTAGTTCTTGACCTGCGTACGGATTTCTCAGGAGGCAGATCAGGTGGTCTGGTATTCCCATCTCTTTCAGAATTTTCCAGTTTGTTGTGATCTACATAGTCAGACTTTGGCATAGTCAATGAAGCAGAAGCAGATGTTTTTCTGGAACCCACTCTCTGTCTTTTTCAATGATCCAGTGGATGTTGGCAATTTGATCTCTGATTCCTCTGCCTTTTCTAAATCCAACTTGAACATCTGGAAGTTCGTAGTTCAGGTACTTTTTGAAGCCTGGCTTGGGGAATTTTGAGCAGTACTTTTACTAGTGTGTGAGATGAGTGCAATTGTGTGGTAGTTTGAGCATTCTTTGGCATTGCCTTTCTTTGGGATTGGAATGAAAACTGACCTTTTCCAGTCCTGTGGCCACTGCTGAGTTTTCCAAATTTGCTGGCATATTGAGTGCAGCACTTTCACAGCATCATCTTTCAGGATTTGAAATAGTTAAAGTGGAATTCCATCACCTCCGCTAGTTTTGTTTGTAGTGATGCTTCCTAAGGACCGCTTGACTTTGCATTCCAGGATGTCTGGCTCTAGATGAGTGATCACACCATCGTGTTATCTGGGTCATGAAGGTCTTTTTTGTACAGTTCTTCTGTGTATTCTTGCCACCTCTTCTTAATATCTTCTGCTTCTGTTAAGTCCATTAGGTTTCTGCCCTTTATTGTGCCCGTCTTTTCATGA
The DNA here is from genome assembly GCA_006410635.1 of Cephalophus harveyi. Lineage (NCBI taxonomy): Eukaryota > Metazoa > Chordata > Mammalia > Artiodactyla > Bovidae > Cephalophus > Cephalophus harveyi. The sequence goes on along the minus strand of SJYT01026808.1, from coordinate 91,469 downwards.
ACTGTTTCCTTGGTATCACTAATGTCCTTGAAGAGATATATTTGCTGTTTAAGATTTTATTTTCCCCCATATAGGCCATTACAGAATTTTGAGTAGAATTCCCTGAGTTATACGTATTTTTCTTTACTCGATTATAACCTTTGCCATTTGATCAGGACACTTATCTGCCCAGTTTTTTCTCTGTAAATTAGTAAGTATTCTGTGGGGAGCCACTTGAGACTATAAAATATCAGTGCATTATTGTCATATTTGTGAGATGCATCGATTTGAAAATAATGTAGAATTAATTATTTGAGTACATACTAAAGTGTGCTGTGATATAATTTGAAGTTAGTAATCTCTTAAGCATTAGCGTACATGTAAGCATCTAGTTTAAACATGCTTACTTCTACATAGCACAAAAGTAAATACCATGCGTATAACCCAGTAAGCCTCATCTGTCTCTAGTTTTTCTAATTGATCTGAGTTTTAGCATCAGTATTAATACATCATCAGTACCTTTCTGTTGTAATCAAACACTTCTGTAAATATTAAAGACCAGAAGGTAAAGCCTTGAAAGTTTTAAATTGAAAAGAATCTTAGATATCATACAGTCTTTTATCTATTTTTACTTAATTCTATAGACAAACTAAAAAAGAAAAATTGTCATTTACCCAGTTATATATTATGTAAAATGGCGCACATTGCCATTACAAAGAGTTCAAATCCCATAAAATGCAGAGATAAGCATTTAAAACTGAGGTAATAGCAAGTAGATGACATTTTTGCTAGTGAATTCCCATCCCTGCACTCCCAATAAGTGGGATACATACAAATCTTAACATTTGAGCAATAAACCCTCATTAAGCTGGCTTCTTAATAAATGCATTGCTTCAGACAACCATTAGCAGCAAGCTGATGAAAGCTAGTATACTAGTTGGAATATATTTGCTAGACCTTTATAATAAGAGAAGGAAATGGCAACCCACTTCAGTATTCTTGCCTGGAGAATCCCAGGGATGGGGGAGCCTGGTGGGCTGCCGTCTGTGGGGTCGCACAGAGTTAGACACGACTGACGCGACTTAGCAGCAGCAGCATAATAATTTAAAATTTGAATCTTTATTACAAATTAGGAAGCACAGTATTGGTGAAAACAGTTGCTGCCTAATAAATTGTGTGTGTGTATGAGTGCTGGCCTTTAAACCAGTTAATTTTGTTACCAAATCCAGAATGTGGCCTGTCATTGATTTGTAATATACATATTTAATTCATATCATCCTTATAAAGAGATTTAGTGTTTATTTCACAGTTGGCTGATAAAGTTGAAATAATTTTAATGACATTTTCATTAGCAGCAGCCTTTAGAACTTGACTATTTTATTGGTTGTCTTTCAGAACAAAAGAGATGAACACTTACTGAAAAAAAGAAATGTTCCCCAAGAGGAAAGTTTAGAAGATTCAGATGTTGATGCTGATTTTAAAGCAGTAAGTTAACATTGCTTATAAGGTGTTGTAAAAGTAATTTTTATAATAACCAGAGAACTTCATTCTCAATCTTAAGACTAATTTTACAATGATAATTAGGGTATATTAACTCTTAACTTTAGTAAATACATTAATTAATGTAATTTTGCTATTAAACTCTTTGCTGAACTATCTTTTTTTCTTTTTAAGCAAAATGTAACACTAGAAGCTATATTGCAGGTATGTTATTTAATATTCTCTTTTTGAAGTATTTTCAAATTGATTTTTTTTTTGAATTTCTGAGATTTACGTTTGGTGTTGCAGAATGCCACAAGTGATAATCCAGTGGTCCAGTTGAGTGCTGTCCAGGCTGCAAGGTAAGGACGAATTTGTCCAGAGAGAGAATTATGTCACAAATGGTCTAGAAGTAGTACATTGTTATTTCTGTTCATAGTTTGAAACTTATAGCAGTTAATTTCTCATACTTCTTTTTCTAGAAAGCTTTTATCCAGTGACAGAAATCCACCAATTGATGACCTAATAAAATCTGGGATTTTACCAATTCTAGTGAAATGTCTGGAAAGGGATGATAAGTAAGTATGGATTTAACTCCGTGTTCACTTTTTTCAGCCAACTGAACATTTGTGATTATTATTTAACTAATAGGTTCCATTTGGTTTTGCCTTTATTACATTTTTCATTTGTCATGTATTTTAATGTAATTTTCTAAATACTGTGATAATACTCTGCAGACCTAAGTGCTTTTCTTTTTAGTTTATAAAGTATGTGTGTGTGTTTTCTAGGAAATTTTTAACGTCTGTTTATTGTCTATTCTAAATTGTCTCAAACATTTATAGTCTTTATTTGTTAGTTGGCCTTTCTTCAGTAATGTTTTAAAACAACCCAAATAGTGTTTGAGTCATTCTTTGCTTATGAGTCTATATATAGATTAACCTCATGACTTGAGTCAACATGAATGGTTTCCAGAACTGAGTAGCTCTTTCTTACCCTGGGAATATTCCAGCTGATCCACTGATACTCTGTGAAGTCTTTAACAGAACTCCAGCCACAATTAGTTGTCTATCATCATGGTTTTTATCTGTGGTAACTTAAAAATAAGAGGGCAGATTATAATTTCCCAAAATAGAGAAAAACACCACTTGGTATCTTTTGAGGTACTGGCCCCATTTCTACTAGTGTTTGGAGAGATCTTAGTGTGCTAGATCTTAAACCTCATCAGTTTGAGTTAACTGGCTAGAATGTAAGTCTGAACCCCAAAATACATTTAAACAAGGGCTCATTTTTCTTTTAAGGAACATTTAGACTAAAACTTGGGGGTATTTTGCTAAATATTTTCTATGAGATTTTCAGGTGACTAGATTAAAATAGTAGCATTATAAATGTTTCCACTAAGAGTTTTTATTATTTTAAAATACTTCATTCTTTTTCCATTATGTGCCACAACCATCTCTCCAAAAGCCCTTAACACTTTTTAAATACTATCATATATATTTTCTATAAGCTTTATTTAAGCAAAAATAAGTTTTGTTTCAGTTATTTAAAAAAAATTCTGTTTGCCTCTATCTTTAGGGCCCTCTTTTTTTTTTTTTTTGGCTCTTGAGCTGCTTTTCTTTTTTCTTCTTTTCTTTTCCATTTATTTATTTTGCATTTTTGTCTTTGTCATGGGCTCATTTGTATGGGTGTGTCTGTGAAATGTAGCTTGTATATATAACAGAAGAGTATGCTGAAATACATACAGACATGTATAACTACCACTGGAGGTAAAAATGGAAATTTGTAAGACCCGAGACTGGAGCTGAATAGACCTTGGTTTAAATCTAGGGTTTGCGGCTGACCTAAACCCAAATAGCATTTCATGCTTAGGTACCTCATCTATAAAATTTAGGTGGTTGCAAGGAATGAAAATAATATATACAAAATACCACATAATACCAAGCATATAATAAATGTTTCTCTATTGTTTACTTATTGTGCTCATTTTATTACTTATTTTCTCTGTCTTATCTCTCTCTTTTTAAATGATATCTTAGAAGACTTTCCCTAGCTTTGTAATTGTATTTTTTTACATCTTCTGTTTTCTCATTTCAGGCCCTCATTGTCAGTATTTTGCCACACCATCCATCCTAGTTTAATAACTTTCTCCTTCCAGTCTGAGACAACATAAACTATCTCATCATCTTTGATCTTACCATTCCTTTATTTCTCCTCAACTTTGATGCACTCTTATTTCTTGCCTTTTGCCAAAGTTCCTTGAGTATTGCTAGTTCTTGTCTGCTACTTCATTGTCTGGTCTGTTCCATCTTTTTAACCTCACTGCTTGCTATTATCACTGACATTTTTTCTTCTTAAAACCTTTTCCTTCTCTGATCTCTCTAATCTTTTGATATTAACAACCTCACTCTGTTTCTTTGATATTTATAGAGTTTCTTCTGAGTTCCTAACCTTTGGCTTTCCTTGGTTTTTGCTCATTCCCACCTCCTCCCACCTTGGCATTCTGTTTGAAAAGAATTGATGTTTCTCAGCTATCTACCCTAACTTAACATAGATAATTTCTTCTTAACAGATTTTCCCACATCAGCCTTTGACCATTTTTATCTCTTCTTCATGGACTTCCACACTGTTTTCTTTACATCACTTTTCAGTAGCACTCTACACTTGGTATGTCTGTAGAATAAATTCTAAGTCCTGAAGCTTGAGATTTGAGTCTTGTTCCACACACATTGTAACTTGCCCCTGCAGTTTTACCCCGTGTCGCAGTGTTGTGCATTTTCTTGGCTTCAGCTCTCCTGATCTCTGTGTTGCCACCTGCACACATCATGATCATCCCAGCCGTGGTGGTTTTATTTGTATTTCCAGCTGTCAGTGCCTTTCTTTCTTTATCACTCTTGGAAAACCTAGTTCAGTTTTCACTTTCTTTGTGAAGTCTTCCATCACCATTCCAGATTATAATAATCTTATCCTTTCAGCAAAATTATGTAGCCTTGTAATATCCCTGGTATGTGAAGCAGGTGATGTAGTGAAGTCAGAGCTTTAAGACCTGTCTAGAGGTTGTGGCAGTGATTCAAATGAGATGATGAGGGCTTCGGCTACCACAGTGATACTTTGGATGGTGCTATAAATATAAGAAATATTTAAGAGGTAAAATTGATATGATATCTGTGGGAGAGAAAGGGGTCAAGGAAAATAATGACTGGCTAAATGTTGCAACTACCAATGAACCTAAAGAAGTGAGTTCATATTGGCTGACTTTGAGAGCAAATGAGACATTCAAGTGGAGATATTCAACAGGCAGTTGGACATAATGAGGCGAAATTCAAGGACAAGGTAAAGGATAGCCATGTAATCTGTGGGTCTTAAATGTCTATAAAGATTTTTTTTGTTTTTTATAGCCCTTCATTACAGTTTGAAGCTGCATGGGCATTAACTAATATAGCATCAGGAACCTCTGCACAGACTCAAGCTGTTGTACAGTCTAGTAAGTAAATTAACTTATTTACTTGCTGGACCTTCTGTCATTTGTATGAAATGTGCTAAACAGGAAAATCTGTAGAGACAGAGAACAGAGTAAATGGTTGCCTAGGGCTGGGGGAGAAGGTAGTAGGACTTTCTGGGTATGGGATTTCTTTTGGGGGCAGTAGAAATGTTGTCAAATTAGATTGTGGTGATGACACAACTCTGTATAAACTCTAAGAACCTTTGAACTGTACACTTAAACAGATAAATTATATCTCAGTAATGCTGTTAAAAGTTTGAGTCAATTTTAAACATTCAATAATACAGGTCGTGCAGAGATACAGCTAAAAATCCTAGAGGTAGTATACAGCATACTGAAATTTTAAGAAAAAGTTATCTACCTTATACTTAGTTCTCATCTGAAATGAATATGATACCAGTCTTTTGGAATTTGAGTTAGTTCATAAGTTATGTGTAGAGTAAGAAGTATAATGATAAATTATCTTGAAATATAAGGTAGGCTTGATATGGGTATAATCAGTTCTTTAATTAATCCCATATCAACAATTGGAATCATATTGACTAAAGTATTCTAAGGTAGAAACCTTTTTTTAATGAATTGCAGGAAAAACATCATGCTGTTGTTTTCATTTAATTAATATAATCGCAGTTCTAGATACTGTCAATAAGTGTGTTGCTTGAGACTGGGGAAACACTAAAATGTAGCATATTTAGGGTAAAGGTATTTACTACATTTATTCATTCACTGAACTATAATTGAGCAACTCTAGTGTACCAAACTCTGTGTATATTTCATCAACTTATTTAGGCTGAAACCTGTGAACTCTTCAACATTTTGCAGTATAAATGTTAGTTTTTCTTTATTATAGATGCCGTACCTCTTTTTCTAAGACTTCTCCATTCACCACATCAGAATGTTTGTGAACAAGCAGTATGGGCTTTGGGAAACATTATAGGTAAGTTGAAATTAGGTTTGAAAACACTCCAATTAAGTATCTTAATTAACTTTTTTCCTACATTGGCCATTACATACTATGTTTCCTCTAATTTTAATGTGGGTTGACTTATCTTCTTGCTTCATAAATATTAACTTAAGATTGTACCTCTTGAGATGGATATGCAATTTGTTATCCAGGACTGGTAGGTTAAATTTGTGTTCCTCAAATCAAAATCTGGAGAAATAGCAACACTTGATGCCCTTGACTGATGTTGAGGAAACATAGAACATCAGTGTCCCAACATGAGCCATTGCATACATTTCAGACTTTCTCATCCTGAATGTAATTTTTTTTTAAATACAATTTTCATTTCTGTAGGTGATGGTCCTCAATGTAGAGATTATGTCATATCACTGGGAGTTGTCAAACCTCTTCTGTCCTTCATCAATCCCTCCATTCCCATCACCTTCCTTCGGAACGTCACATGGGTCATTGTCAATCTCTGCAGGAATAAGGACCCCCCACCGCCTATGGAGACAGTTCAGGAGGTAAATGAAGAATTGCAAAGGCCAGATGGTATATTTTCCCTATGTTTATGCTTTAGGTTTTCATGTACAGGGAATGAAATAACACATATACTGATTTCATTGCAGGTATGAGATATTTAAGTAAAGTATCATAACTGAATTTTTGACTTCTGTGAAATAAAAGTTGAGACTTGTGGCACCTGACCAAATACAGTCCACCTTAATTTAAGAAACCATAAATTCAAGCAGAAAACAACAAAAGAAGAAAATAAAATCTCAGTTTTATTACTACATTGAGTTGTTGATTTAACACTAAAAAATAAGGGGTGACTGCTGATAAAACTAGTGTACTTATACGCAAATGTTCTAGAGTTAAATTGCTGTGTTAAATCTGCTAATTAAAGCAAAGTAAAATCTTTGCTCTTTATGTCTAATTTGTAGATGGATCTGAGTATTTTAAGTTTTATAAAATCCTATGTAACCTTTAATCACTTGACTGTATAGAGAAATGTTGACTGTGAATCTGTAATCTTTATGATTGGCATCATTCACTGTCTTCTGCCATCTCTTGCATGTATGGAAAGGGTACTTAGTGATTCCCCCCACGCCCTCACAGATTTAAAGAAAAGATTTGAAATGTCTGCATTCAACAGACTTTATACTGGTCGTACTTCTCTTGACTAAATCTGAGGTCAAAAACTTTAATTTGACTCAAGTAGTTCATTAAGTAAAATCTTGGTTTTAAGCAGGTAAGTGGGACAGTGAGATCAGTTTTAAGAATGGCTTTTTAAAAATAACTATATACGCGCATCTCCACTGTTTCCAGTAGACATATGTCGTAAAGAACGTTATTGAAAACAAATGTTTTTCCTTGAAGGTACATTAATCTCTGTCAGACTTACTTGATTATTTTAATTAAATATCTGAAATATTTTTTGGTGTTTCAGATTGAATTTATTGTATTTTAATTTTCCTAATAGAGATTCAAAAAACTTAATGTTTTTCTTGCCCTCAAATAGTATTTACTGCTTTTTTTAAAAATCACAGTTACTCGTTTTTGCAAAGACATTTTCGTCCACTCTAGAGTTATTTATCATTTGTTTTCTTTCCTCAGATTTTGCCAGCATTATGTGTCCTCATATACCATACAGATATAAACGTAAGTAAAGCAGAACCTTAGTTTTGGAATTTGGCTCTTAATGAGACTGAAAGGGTTATTTTATTCTTATGCTTTTAGTAAATGTCACCATATATCTTAATAATTTGTCAAGCTTCCACAATGTATGTGGAAGAAATGTATGTTCTGTTTTCAGAAATAGGATTAAGGTTAAACTGAATTTATATCTTAAATCATTCAGATAATAAAAATACTAACATTGGAGAAATTACCACATATGTAGTTAATTTAGTTATTTATATCATAATAGTTTTTTAAGTATCAATATTTATAAAGTGGTAAAAGCTTTATAAAGCTCCTTCATACTTTAAAAAAATTTTTTATTTGATTTTTGTAATTGGTAGTCTAGATATTATTATCCTCATTTTAAAGAATAAGAAACAGCTTCTGGGAAAGGTTAAGTGAGTTATTCAAAGTTGCGGAGTTTATAAGGGTCAGCGTCCATATTTAAAACTGAGATCTTCTGATGACAGATCTTGTTTACTTCCTATGAAACCGTACTAACTCTTAGGCTATAACCTTTTGAGGTACAGTATTGAAGAATATCAAGTATCACTTTAAATGCAAAGGTATCTTTAGATTATTTGTTCAGCATGTGAGGTTTAGTTAAGCACTTACTGTATATATTCTGGCACAGTTTGTTTCAGGCAGTCTGAGGATTCTCCTGATTATAGCAAGGCTGAATGCCAATTCTTCCACAAAGGAAAACAATGGATAAATTTTAGACAATTCAGAACTGACTCTAATGTTCACCCAGCATGAATTTGGCTTCTAATATTTCAATTAAGATCTCTTCCGATTTGTATGTTTGTGTTTTTGTGTATCTTTGTTTACACATAATATTTATGTGTGTGGGTGTCAGAATTATGTGTGATTTATCATTGAGATGAAGAAAATACATCTTTGTTAACATTTCTCAAGAAGCAGTATATAGTTCCTATATAAGTACTGAACCACACATTTCCCTAGTTAATTTTAGGACTTTAAGTTCTTAGGAAGGAATCTTTTAAAGGTACCTGAAGTAACTTTTTATTTGTGAAGTGTTAGCCTGAACCTGTCATAACAATTAAGTGAATCCTATTTAGTTATATACTGTCCTGTTTTCAAAATGGACATAAAAGTGACTTAGCAATAGACGTAAGATAATAAATACCTTAGAAGAAAGGAGGAGGTAGAATTATTTTTTAAAGTGTATCTGTTGTTACTGCTAAACTTAGTCCAAGCTTTCTGAAAGCCAAAATTAAAAGGAAAATAAGCAAGATATATGGTCCCATCACTTCATGGGAAATAGATGGGGAAACAGTGGAAAGAGTGTCAAACTTTATTTTTTGGGGCTCCAAAATCACTGCAGATGGTGACTGCAGCCATGAAATTAAAAGACGCTTACTCCTTGGAAGAAAAGTTATGACCAACCTAGATGTCAGCATTAGCAGCAGGTAAAAAGAGTGAACGGCTTTTGTCAGTTGCTTGCTGTACTAAGTCTATTTCTGTAATCTCCTTTGATCTTACCAGCACCCTTATGAGATAAATTTTGTTCTCTTATTTTACTAGTAAGGAAATTGAAACTCAGTAAAGTAAAATAACCTAACTAAGAGTCATACAATGAATAAAAGCCATGGCTGAAAATTAAAGCTGAGTCAAGGTCTATGCTGTTTTGTACCATGATCACATAACGATACAATATGTGTGCAAACAAATAAGAAAGAAAAGAAAACAGAGAAATCACCAAAACGCTAGAATTATCAAAGCACATGTTCTCTCTGGCAACTGGAAAGCTTCACCGAGAAAGTAACATTTGAAATAAGCATTATAAGGAGAAGGATGGTGGTGGAAGTGTTGTTAGATTATGTTAATAGCATTTATTAAGGGTTTTAAGTGTGCCAGGCACTGTTTTTTAGCACTTTTGTGTATATTAATTCATTTATTCCTTAGAAAAATCGTGTGATTGGTTACTGAAATTGTCTTCATGTTACAGTTCAGTTCAGTTCAGTCGCTCAGTCGTGTCCGAGTCTTTGCGACCCCATGAATCGCAGCACGCCAGGCCTCCCTGTTCATCACCATCTCTCGGAGTTCACTCAGACTCACGTCCATCGAGTCCGTGATGCCATCCAGCCATCTCATCCTCGGTCGTCCCCTTCTCCTCCTGCCCCCAATCCCTCCCAGCATCAGAGTCTTTTCCAATGAGTCAACTCTTCGCATGAGGTGGCCAAAGTACTGGA
>SJYT01026808.1:0-78199 GCA_006410635.1 Cephalophus harveyi | reverse complement strand
CCAAGGGACTCTCAAGAGTCTTCTCCAACACCACAGTTCAAAAGCATCAATTCTTCGGCGCTCAGCCTTCTTCACAGTCCAACTCTCACATCCATACATGACCACAGGAAAAACCATAGCCTTGACTAGACGGACCTTAGTCAGCAAAGTAATGTCTCTGCTTTTGAAAATGCTATCTAGGTTGGACATAACTTTTCTTCCAAGGAGTAAGCGTCTTTTAATTTCATGGCTTAGGTAAACAGTTATATTTACTAGTTTGTTAAAGAATGAACCTCTGTACAGTCAGCTAAAACAAGACCAGAAGCTGACTGTGGCTTAGATCATTAGCTCCTTATTGCAAAATTCAGACTTAATTTGAAGAAAGTAGGGAAAAACACTATACCATTCAGGTATGGCCTAAATCTGCCCCCTTATGATTATACAGTGGAAGTGGCAAATAGATTTAAGGGATTAGATCTGATAGAGTGCCTGAAGAACTGTAGACAGAGGTTTATAATATTGTACAGGAGATGGTGATCAAAACCATTCCCAAGAAAAAGAAATGCAACAAAGCAAAATGATCATCTGAGGAGGCCTTACAAATAGCTGAGAAAAGAAGAGAAGCAAAAGGCAAAGGAGAAGGGGCAAGATATATCCAGCTGAATGTAGAGTTCCAAAGACTAGCAAGGAGAGATAAGAAAGCTTTCTTAAGTGAACAAAGAAATAAGAGGAAAACAATAGAATGGGAAAGACTAGAGATATCTTTAATAAAATTGGAGATAACAAGGGAACATTTCATGCAAAGATGGGAATGATAAAGGACAGAAACAGCAAGGACCTAATAGAAGCAGAAGAGATTAAAAAGAGGTGGCAAAAATACATAGAACTGTACAAAAAAGGTCTTTAAAAATAATTAAAATACCTCAGGATTGCTGAAGACTTCATTGGCACATGATTAATCTGATTACTAGCTGAAAGGAAAAGAGTATAGTCATTGACTGTTAGTGACTGTAAAAGCCAGGCATTTAACCATAGAAATCTAGAAAATTGGGAGGTAAAAAAAAGAATATTAGGTGGAGGAGTTGTAGAATAGCAGAAGCAGTTCAGATGGAAAAAGGCAATGAAAGGTACAATTACAAATATTAAAGCAGCTGTTAGCCTGCTTACGTAGGTAAAGAAAGCAAACTGCTGAAAATAGAAGAAACTTGAATAGTCTGATAATCTTGTGCTGTGAATTCAGATTTTTAAAGCATTTTAAAAATGAGATTTTCATTGAAGGTCCAATATATTATCAAAAAGAAAAAGGGCGACTAGAAGAGTCTGCAATTTTAGGGGACCTGAGACCTAGCTGTCATTGGAGAAGGAAATGGCAACCCACTCCAGTGTTCTTGCCTGGAGAATCCCAGGGACGGGGGAGCCTGGTAGGCTGCCGTCTATGGGGTCGCACAGAGTCGAACACGACTGAAGTGACTTAGCAGCAGAGACCTAGCTGTAACTTACTTTCTCCCACTAGCCTCTGAAAGTTGTCATGAGATCCCACCAAAAACCTTGAATTGATTTCAGCTTAGAAACCTTAAATATTTCATTTTTCTAAGCTACGGTGTATTAGGAAAAAAAAAAAAACGATTTTCTGCTAATAGAAGGGGGCTATAATGGAGGGGGCAAAGTTAGATTTCATTTAGCAACCTCCTAAAACATCACAGGCCAAGGCATTCAGTATTGTTATGCACAGTATTCCATTTTGTGGCTAAGGTTTATTCAAACATCCTACTTGGGGTAGGCAGTTAGTCCATTTCTTGAATTTTGCAAATATGAATAATGTAGCAGGGATTAATCTTGTGTATTTTCATATTGCTGGAGGTATATTTCACAGTAAATTCCTAGAAGCAGGATAGCTAGATCAGAGTGAATGCACTGGAATTTTTGTTACGCACTACCAAATACCCTGTATAAGGGCGGTGCCATTTGCATTCTCAGCAGAAATACATAAAAGTGACTTTCTCCTTAGCCTTGCGAACTGTCAGATTTTAAATTTTGGCAGTCTGTGAGAAACTGTATTTCATTTTTAGTATGTGTTTCACTTTTTGTAAGTGAAGTTGAACTTAATTTTGTTGAAGAGCCATTTTTGCATCTTTTCAAATAGCCTGTTTATCTTTTATTGCTAATTTTTTATCAAATTTTTGGTCTCTTTTTCTTAGCTTATAAGAGCTCTTTATGTTTCAAGGACGTTAGCTCTTTTGATATATATTTCAAATATTTTCCTAACTTGTCCTTTGTCTTTGATATATTTTGCCATGCAGATTTTTTTCTTTTTATATAGTCAAATTTATCAGCCATTCCTTTTGTTGATTTAGATTCCTCGGTAACAGATGTTTTATCATGTTAAGGAAATGTCCATAAAATCCCGTTTTGAGTGTTGACCTCAGAAATGAGTGTTGGAATTTTTCAGTGTCTGTGAAGATGATTATATGATTTTCTGTTTAAATCTGTTAATATAACATAGATAGATGTTCCTAAAATTGAATCATCCTTGCATTCCTTGAGTAATCCACTTGATTATCATATATTATTTTCTTAAGGTAGTATGGGCTCCTTTTCACTAATATTTTATTCATAATTTTTATATCACTATTTACCTGTATTATATTGGTCCACAGCTTTTTTAATGGTGTCTTCACTAGGTATTAATATTATATTTTTACAGTGTTTAAAAAACATTATTCTCATTTATTTTCTGTGTTTGGCCTGGGGTCTATCTGTCTGATCTTTGCAGATTTGGTAGCTTTCCCTGTTGAAGCCTTTTAGGTCTGGATACTTTGTGTGATTAGTTCCTTGATAACGTTGTCTGGCTATTGAAATGGGCTTAAGTTCTCTTGTCTCTGCTGTGGTCAGTTTTTTGTAAGCTGTTGTCCTAGGAAATTATTCATTTCTTCTCAGTTTTCAACTCTGCTTGCTTGTAAGTATGCAGAATAATTGTTAAGATTTTTTTGAGGGGTTTAATTTACTATTTCAAGGGTTATTTTCTTCATCATTTCTTATTTTGTGCTCCCTCCACCACTTTCTCGAATTAAGTTAACAAGAACTTTTCAAAGTTTTTTCAAAGAATCAGGATTCCAGTTTTTTAATTAGATTTGTTTTTAACAGGTTTTAACAGGTTTTTACTGTTCTTTACTTCATTTCTTTCTACTTTTGTATTTGTTGTTTCTTTTTGCTTTCTTTTGGTTTACTCTGTTCTTTTTCTAGCTTTTTATTTGGAATCGATTTTCATTCTTTTTAAGTTCTGTCGTATACTTTTTAAGGCTGTGAACTTGCCTTTGAACACTGCTTTACATAAATCCCATAGCTTCTGATGCATGGTATTTTCATTATAATAGTCTAGAAAATTTTTTGTATTCTTTAGTCCAAGAATAAGACTCTTAAATTTCCATACCATATTTCATATTTATTAATATCTAATTTTATTGCCTTGTAGTAATTTTATAGTATTTCTGCTTTATGTAATTGATGTTTACTTTGGACCTAATTTTTTTGTGCCCCGTCTGCATGTTATATTATCTATTATCAAGGTTTGAATTTCAGTATATATTTATAAAATCTGTATCCTCATTTTTTTGTCTACTTGATCTTATACTGACAACAGTGTGTAAAAAATCTTTCATCAGTATATTTTTATTTTTTCTTGCATCTTTTTAGTTTCTCCTTTATAGTGATATTTATAGGGTTATTTGGTAAACAGATGTCTTTAACAGTTATATCTTCATTGTAAATTTTGGGATTTTTCGCTTTATAAAGTAGCCTTCTTTATTCTTTATAATGATTTGTAGAATGAATTATACTGGTCAGCTAATAGGCTTGAGGTCTCAGCTTTCTTATAATTTCCTTGGTGTGCCTTTGCTTGTCCCTTTATTTTTAGCCTTTCTGAATGACTTAGGTGTGTCTCTTGTATACAGTATAGAATTGGGTTTTGTTTTAGGATCCAATTTGAAAATCTTTTTCTTGTTACAGGTTACTTAAGCCTGTTCATGTTTGGTTTCAACTCTGTCCTGTTACTTTGAGTTATAATTTCTGTGTTTTATTTGCTACTTAGTGTTCTTCTCTCTTTTAAAAATTTCTTTTGGTATTTAGGAATGTTTGTTTTTCTTGCAATGTTACCTTTATACTTTAACCTTTTATCATGCCCCTCCCCCCCCTTTTTTAAACTGCCTGGTTTGACAGGTTTCAGTGGTATTTTTTGACTCCTGTCTTTACCCAAAGAATAAGTGACTAGCTTATTCTAGTTTCACTTTTCTCTCACCTCATTCTCCCATTTTTGAATCTAGGTTTGTGTCTTTTGCCCAATTTGGGAAGTTTTCTGTCATTATTTCTTCAGCTACTTTTTCAGCTTCACCTCTTTCTGAAACTCCACTGACATAAATGTAACGTCTTTTGTTAATCATCCTACAAGTTCCTAAAGCTGTCTTCATTCTTTGCCATCTTCCCCTTTCCCCCACCCCCCATGGATGATTTATATTGATCTGTCTTTGAGTTAGTTGATTTTTTTTCTCTTTCCCTTCTACTTCCAATGAGTTTTAAATTTTGATTATTGAGTTTGTTAATTTTAAAATCCATTTGGTTCTTCCTTATGTCTCCTTTTTATTTGCTGAGATTTTCTATATTTTGTTTCAGATGTGTTCACAATTGCTTGGTGAAGAATTTTTATGACAGTTACTTAGAAACTCTCGTCAGATAGTTCCCACATCTGCGTCATCTCAGTATTGGCGTCTGTTGACCACCTTTTCCCTTTGCAGTTTAGATGATCCTGGTTCTTGATATGATGAGTTATTTTCAGCTGTAGCCCACATTTTGGGTGTTGTTATGAGACTCTGATTTCTATTTAAATCTTGCTCCCTATTAATGCCAAACTGAGGAGTAGACAAACTCTGCTCCCCACAGCATCTGTTCACACCCTGCAGTAAGGAGGCCTTCCTTGTGGGGGTAGGATGGTAGATGGATGCAACTCTCGGGCATACCTTCTGTCCTCTCATTTTTGAAGTTGCAATATTTCTATTTTTCTGAAACATATATCATTTTAAAAGTATTCTTCCACTCTTTATCTTTCCATTTGTGTTCATCTTTGATCTACAATGAAATATTTCTTCACTTATCTCTTAGTTGAAAGAAGCTCATCCTCTGGTAAGGATGTCAGCAGATTTTTCTGTAAAGAACTGATAGTAAATATTGTATGCTTTTTCGAGCCACGCAGTCTCTGTCCCACTAATGTGGAGTAGCAAAGGATATGTTACTGTAAGCTCTTCACTCCCCTCTCCTCTTCTCTGAAGTCTCACATAAGCTTAAGGCAGGAGGTCCAGACAAAGGATAGAATTCAGTTTTTTCTCTTCTTACAGGTAATTTGACATTTGTAGCATTCTCAGACTCCTAGTAATGTTGAAGGTGTGGGCTATGTGTGGTTTTATATATTCTTATTAAATAGTATGCTTTTTGAAGGATACATGGAGAGATTTGAATTGAGACAGCAGTATTTATTTTAGAGCAGCAAATGTCTTATAATAAGAAACATCTCTGGATTTCACATGAGATCAGACCTGTGCTTACATTCCTCTGTCAGACACCAAGGAAAACTGCTAATAAGCTCTCTGACTTTGAATGAGTCAACAAACCTGAGCCTGGTTTTTGTTTATTATTTGCAAAGTTAGATGGGTGTAGTGTATGGTTTATCCTGTGTGCTCTTCTGTTGGAACATTTTTCAAGAGATTTGCAAATAATTAACTTTTTTTCCCTAAAGTTAAAATGCCAAGTCATTTATCTGTTTAATAGTCTGAAAAATTACATTGTTAAACATGTTTGAAAACTACTAACATGGATAAATGATCTTTGGGCACTTTTCTAGACTTGAAGCAGCATGGCATACTGGTTTCATTCTGTATATAAAGTATTTCCTTATGATTATTGGGTATTCAGTTTATGGGAGCAGGAAGAATTCCTTTTCTGCCTATTTTTAAGTTTATCTACTTAATATATAGATGTGGAAGTTGGGGTAGAAGTTGGCCCGGACTTCTTTGTCTCATTTTTGTGAAGAGTGACCTGAGGTAGCCATTGAGAGAGTTTTACCTTGTATCAGCTTAACAGATATTTTTGCTACCAAGCTAAAACAAAATTTAGTTACTTTTTATGTCACCATCTCCTAAGTGTGTTATGTATCTTAAGCATTCAAACAAATATATTAAGTGGCCATTCTTTTTTATTTCCTGCAGATTCTCGTGGACACTGTTTGGGCACTGTCATACCTGACAGATGGAGGTAATGAGCAGATACAGATGGTTATTGATTCAGGGGTTGTGCCGTTCCTTGTGCCCCTTCTGAGCCACCAGGAAGTGAAAGTTCAAGTAAGTATTAAGCATTTTTCTTACTTGTATAAAATTTGTACTTGCTATAACCAGTTAACTTATACAACCAGGCTTCAGTTCTCTCTGTATGCACATTTCTTCAGTATTTCTTCTGCTGTTTACTGAATCTGATTTTGTTGATTTCTAAATCTTTATCTCATCCAGATTCTTTGCTGAGTTTCAGACTCATATAGCCAATTGTCTTTGAGTCCTTAGACATAACTGCCAAGAACCTCCTTCAATAATATTCTATTATTATTTCAAGCAGGCAAAAATGAACATATCGTCTTCTCCCACAAACCCACTCCTCTTCATATATCCCCTATTAATGGAAAGCATAGTCCAAGCTCGGAACCTTGGTATTCCTCCTCTTATCTCTGCTCTATTTCAAAACCCTTCAGTCCTTACTATATAGCTTTCACATCTGTCTTCTCCTTGTATCTAGAGCCACTCATTTAGTTCAAGGTTTATTTTCTTTTCTCTGGATAACTGCATTTCTTTCTCTTTCTCTCCTCTCTCATCACATCACTGATAGATCTGTTCATCCCACTTCTGCCAAAATGACTTTAGATAGAAATCTGTACCCATTCCAGGCCTTTATTAAAATCTTTCTGTGGTGCCAGTTTACTAATTCCAGCACTCTTGCCTGGAAAATCCCACGGACAGGGGAGCCTGGTGGGCCGCAGTCCATGGGGTCGCTAAGAGTCAGACACGACTGAGCGACTTCACTTTCACTTTTCACTTTCATGCATTGGAGAAGGAAATGGCAACCCACTCCAGTGTTCTTGCATGGAGAATCCCAGGGACGGGGGAGCCTCAAGGGCTGCCGTCTATGGGGTCACACAGAGTCGGACATGACTGAAGTGACTTAGCAGTAGCAGCAGTTTACTAATAAATAAAAATAGCTATGAAAAAAACGGACCTTTACATTTTATTTTAATCTTTTCTCCAGTAGTTTTTCACATAATTTTTCCTGTATAATTCCAGTTTTCACAAGACTGTTGTTTAAAATTCAGAATTGCTTCTCATTTCTATAAAATGCTTTGTGTAAGCATGCAGTAAGTTTCAATCATTCACCGCTTGCATTTTTACATTTTCTCAGGATTATAAATAACATAGAATTAGTTTCATCATAAACAAATTTATAGAAAATATTTTATCCCCACCCAGACAGCAGCACTCAGAGCGGTTGGCAACATAGTGACAGGCACAGATGAACAGACCCAGGTTGTTCTCAACTGCGATGTCCTGTCACACTTCCCAAACCTCCTATCACACCCAAAAGAGAAGATAAACAAGGTAAGGCATCTAACAGCCCCGTCAGTGCACTTCTTTCTCTTTGTATCTCATTTTTAACTACCTCCTTGTTTCGATTACTTTTCATTTGTGATTCTCTTCGAACACTGGTTAATTTCAGATCACCTCTGCAGTTATTTTCTTTCAGTTCTTAGTTGCCTGCTATAAGTGCTGCCATGAGCGTTATAGAATAAAATTATTTTCCTTTTAACCAGTGTTTTTATTTCAATATATTGAGCAGTAGCAGTGATCAACAAATTAGTAGCCACTAGGTAGAACAAACATGTGAAATTTTCCATTGGGTGGCTATTATCATTTTTTTTTGCTGGTGTTTTTTATAAACAAATAGATCATAATTTAATCTTCCTACAGAATTAGATTGAATGTAAAACTACAATGCCTAAATTAAAGGATCATTAAAATTGTTTTCTGTTTGGTTTTTGTTTTTTTAAGATTTTAAGCTTACGATATAAACTTACTGTTAAACGTGTGCTGAAGTACTTTAGTCTTCTTGTCTAGCTTATTTCACATTGCATGTTTTCAACATTCATTCATGTTGGAGCTTGTATCAAAACTTCATTCCTTTTTATTGCTGAATAGATAACTGCATTGTACCTATATACTGTATTTTGTTTATACATTCATTTGTGGATGTACACTTTCGGATTGTTTCTACCTTTTGGCTCTTGTGAATAATAATACTGCTGTGAACATTGGTTTCAGTCTTTGCTTTCAGTTTCTTTGGGTGTATATCTTTATGAGTAGAATTGTCCAGTCATATGGTAATTGCATGTTTAGCTTGTTGGAGAACCGTCAAGCTTCTTTCCATAGCAGTTGCACTGTTTTATATTCCTGTAAGCAGTGTTATGAAGGTTCTAGTCTTGTTTTATATAGATATTATTTATTTATTTGACTGTGCCAGCTCTTAATTGCAGCAGGTGGGATCTTCAGTCTTCATTAGAGCATGTGGGATTGTTCATTGTGACTTGTGAAATCTAGTTCCCTGACCAGGGATCAAATCCAGGCCCCCTGCATTGGGAGGGCAGGGAGTCTTAGCCCCTGGACCACGAGGAAAGTCCCTCCAATTTCTTTTTTTAATTATTATTGTAGCCATCCTAGTACTATGAAGGTAGTGTCTGCTTGTTTAGATTTGCATGTAGTGTAATACAGTTTTATCTGTCTGAAATGCCACCATCCCTCCGACTAACAAAACTGCTTATTTCTTCTTTGTCATAACTATACTTATATAGTTCCTTGACTAAAATTTGATAGTTGGATTTTTACCGAAAAGTGTGTTGTCAGAAATCACATTTTGTAGGTGCTTTTGTTCCAGTGAGCTTCTCTGGTGGCTAAGGTAATAAAGAGTCTGTCTGCGATACAGAAGACCCGGGTTTGATCCCTGGGCTGGGAAGATCCCCTGAAGAAGGGATCTTCTGAAGAATGGCTACCCACTCCAGGATTCTTGCCTGGAGAATCCCATGGACAGAGGAGCCTGGTGGGCTACAGTCCACGGGATCACAGAATTGGACACGACTGAGCAACTAACATTTTCACTTTCAATTTGTTCCAGTGAAGGGAAAGAAACCAGAGTCTTTTAAACTCTAGGCAAATATATGTGGTTTTTACAGCTGAATGTATTAGTATTTTGTGACTGGAAGCAAGGCTGAGAGTGAGGAAACTGGACAGTAGTAAGTCGAGAGGTTCTGGCCTGGGATTTGGTATACTCTGAGTGAAGGTATCATAGGGGAAAGGAAGAGGGTTTCTATAGATAGATATCTCCTCAGCTTCAGCAAGGAGGTAGTTGTTGCAGAAGTTTTCCACCTTGAGTGTTTGTGTTATTTGCATGTTGGTTACATCATAGTTCCTTGGAGGTGTAAGTTACCAACTCGGATTTCCCCACCCCTCAACCTTTAGTTTGAAAATTTTCAAATGTGCAAGAAATTTGCAAATATAGTATAGTGAAACACCCTTGTACTCTAAAACACCAGTTAATCAGTTATTAATATCTCACCACAATTGGATGGCAAAAAAGTGTACAATCTTTCCTTTTATTTATTATTTTGGCCATGTGCCAGGGCTTGTGGGATCTGAGTTCCCTGACCAGGGATTGAACCAGGCTGTGGTGATGAAACTGCTGAATTGTAATCACTAGGCCAGTGGGGGCTCTCCTATAATCTTTCAGTTGTAGAGGAGGAGGAAGATAGTACTTTAACACTAAACTTAGAAATAAACCTGTTTGTTCATGACATAAATCCTCTAAGGTTACAATAAAGTTTGTCATATAGATCATTCTTAGACTAGTTAGTGACTTAAGTTCTAATATATTTTGCAAATAAGTATTTTTGCAATAAAGCAATTCATCTTTCTTAGAAGTAGTTTTAACAAAGTATTAGGAAATTCTGTCTTCTATTTATTTCTGTCATTTGTCTTTTAGAGCAGAGGTCCCCAACCTCTGGGCCAAGGACTAGTACCAGTCCCTGGTCTGTTCAGAATTGGGGCTGCACAGCAGGAGGTGAGCAGTGGGCAAGCGAGCAAATCTTCATCTGTATTTACAGCTGCTCCCCATTGCTTTCCTTAGCGTCTGAGCTCCGCCTCCTGTCAGAAGAGTAGCGGCATTAGATTCTTGGAGCTTGTACCCAGCTGTGAACTGTGCATGCGAGAGATCTAAGATGCGAACTCCTTATGAGAATTTATTGCCTGTTGATCTGAGGTAGTGGTGCTCAATAAATACAGTGCCCTTGAATCATCCCAGTTGCCACCCCTGTCTGTGAGAAAGTTATCTTCTACAAAACTGGTCCCTGGTGCCAAAAAAGTTGGGGACCACTATTGAGAGGGAAGCTCGTCCAGCAAAAATGTAAGGTCCTTGCATAAAGATTTTTTGCCTCTTTTGTTCACTGCCATGTCACCACTGTCTAAAACCGTGCTTAGGGTTTAGTCCTAAGCATCTGTATTATTGAAGGTTATGCTAGGTTAATGGGCCAAGATATTATGCTTAAAAGTTTCCTAATAGGTTTAAAATGGAAGATACTGTATTGCCTAATCACTTTTAGATGCATTTGCCTTATTGTAACTGAGCTGATTTTGTTATTGTATATGTAAACCACATTACAATAAGAGCATAAGCACATTAAAGATACAATTTTTCAAATAAAGGTGCCCTGTATTTTATTTAATTATAGGAAGCAGTGTGGTTCCTTTCCAACATTACAGCAGGCAACCAGCAGCAAGTTCAAGCTGTAATAGATGCTGGATTAATTCCTATGATTATTCATCAGCTTGCCAAGGTCAGTCATTGTTATGAGTTCGTCATGTCTGTTAATATGTTATAATCAAGACTTTTTGAGCAAAAAATTCATTTCAGCATTTTTTAAAAAATCTTCAGGGGGACTTTGGAACACAGAAGGAAGCTGCTTGGGCTATTAGCAACTTGACGATAAGTGGCAGAAAAGATCAAGTGAGTCTGGAAAAAAAAATGTTATGATTGTTAATACTGGGAAGTACACTACTCTCTTGTGTTTAGGAGTTTTTGATTGTTTATAAGCCCTGTACTGTATTCCTTTGGAGGAAGCGGTAATTATATAAAAGTATCTCTTCTCTTTTGTTGTCTAGGTTGAATACCTTGTACAGCAGAATGTAATACCACCATTCTGTAATTTATTGTCAGTAAAAGATTCTCAAGTTGTTCAGGTGGTTCTAGATGGTCTGAAAAACATTCTGATAATGGCTGGTGATGAAGCAAGCACAATAGCTGAAATAATAGAAGAATGTGGAGGTAAGAGGGTTGATTAAAGAAAAACAGTTGAGCTGTGGAACTCTGAAACATTAGTTCCTTTAAAGACAGTTAATTTGAAAGAAAAGTGCTAGGATACATTGCTATTAATATCATCTGAGGATGTTGCTCTTCTTTATTTGCTATATTAGTAATCCAGGAAGATTTTCCAGAAAACAGCTGATAGTGAAAGTCACTCCATAACCTTCTTAGAGTTTTACAGTGCTTTTTAGGAAACACAATTACTCCTCTTGAAGTCATGTTGCATAAGATTAAGTGAAAATAAATGTGATAGCATCACTGAATATTCAGACAGAAAGTGTTTTCTTAATAACAAGAAGAAAATATCCTAGAGATGTTAAGGAGTCTTGCCCATGGTCAGAGAAGTAGTTTGTGGTAGAAGCATAATTAAAAGCCAGATGTTCATACTGTACTACTATTAATTCACTATTCGTTTTGTTTTTAAGATGTCTTATTAATGCATACATATAGAATTTAGAAAGCTGGTAACGACGATGCTATATGCAAGGCAGCAAAAGAGACACAGATGTAAAGAACAGACTTGGACTCTGTGGGAGAAGGCAAGGGTGGGATTATTTGAGAGACTAGCATTGAAACATGTATATTACCATATGTGAAACAGATGACCAGTGCAAATTCGATGCATGAAACAGGACACTCAAAGCCGGTGCCCTGGGAGAACCCAGAGGGGTGGAGTGGGGAAGGAGGTGGGAGAGGGGTTTCAGGATGGGGGGACACATGTACCCATGGCTGATTCATGTCAGTATATGGCAAAAACCACCACAGTATTGTAATTATCCTCCAGTTAAATAAATTAATTTTTTTTAAATTAATTCAAAATTAAAATAGAAATAAATAAAATAATGGAACTAATTTTTTTAAAAAAGATGTTTTACTTTTTAAATAATTTGAAACGAGCATTGTAGTCTGATTCAGAACAATTTAACCCAGAAAGTTTGAGCTATAGAATTGTTACTCCAGCTTTTTATCAGTATAGTTGCTTCTGTCTATGAGATGAATACTTATAATTAGGGTACATATTTACTTAGCATTTTATGATTTTATAAAGCACTCTATATCCACTATCTTTGATACCCATTTTCCCATTTTTCTGGTTTGGATGTTACTATAGAAAAAAGTTAAATTTTTTTATATAGTAACTTAGATTTGTTACTATATAAAAAATTTTAAAAAGGAGAAAATAACTTAGCTAAAAAGATATTCAAGGAAGAATAGTATCAAGGATTTAATGGAGTTGCACCTGATATATGGAGCAAATATTTTGGGAATATACATAAAGGCATTCTACAGTTAACTATTCTGAAAAAATATTCCCAAATTGATGTGGCTATATAGGAGATAAGCACCCTATTTCTTTCTTTCTTTTTTTTTTTTCAAGAAATCACTTCTGAATGTTAAGTTTTATCTTCTATTTATGTCAATCTTTGATTAACATTTGGAAAACAAAAAGATAAAAAATTATTGTATGCAACAGTATGATTATACTAAAGGAATCTTAGGCTGGGGGAGATCTTGATTCTAGTCCTGTCACTCACTTGCCATGTAACCTGAAACAAACCCCTTTATATCTGTGCCACACTCCCTCATCTGTCAAATGGAGTGTTTAGGTGATTTTTAAACTGCCTGCCTCAGGGAACAGGGTACCTCAAGGGCTTCTAAAGAGGAAGAAATTAGTGGGGTGCTGGTTCTCTAACCAGAGCAACTCAGGATTTTATCTGTTTTTTAGATAAATGATCATCTTTGGAGGGTGGTAGGGAGGGTGTTTTTAGTTCTTTAGGATGATTCATGATTAAATGAGCACAGTTTCTTTATTAGTATGTACTTAATTATTTTAATTATTATCAGGTTTGGAGAAAATTGAAGTTTTACAGCAACATGAAAATGAAGACATATATAAATTAGCATTTGAAATCATAGATCAGTATTTCTCTGGTGATGATGTAAGTATATATTAAAGTATAGTGTGTCTGCATGTACATTAAAGTCTATACGTAAAGTAAGTTTACTAAGAATTAATTTTCCATGACAAAATTGATACTGTATTTCTGTCACTTTTGCTTTTGTTATTTGTTAAATGGGAAGAAACAGTAATTATAGAAATGATGTATGTTCAAATAGGTAAAATAAATCTACAGATACAGGAACTTAAGAACGGGGCAGTTTTTAAATGTCCAGTTTTAAATTGCTGAATCTCTTTTTATTTTTGTCTGTGCTGGGTCTTTGTTGCTGTGCAGGCTCCTCCCTAGTGGCGGTGCGTGGGCTTCTCATTGCAGTGGCTTCTCTTGTTGCAGAGCACAGGGCTTAGGGCCCATGGGCTTCAGTAGCTGTGGCTCCTGGTCTCTACAGCACAGGCTCGGTATTTGAGGCACACGGGCTCAGTTGCTACACAAAGGTGGGATCTTCCCACATCAGGGATAGAACCCATGTCCCCTGCCTTGGCGGGCAGTTGGTGTCTTTACCTTTGAGCCCACAGGGAAGCCCTATGATTTTCTTAAAATATTTTTAGGTATTAAAAACACACACGGAATTCTTTCCTAAGAAGTAAATCAACTCTGCTTACACTGTAATGTATAGTATCTTAACATAATGAAAATTCTTTTTCTTGCTTCTTGAAGATTGATGAAGATCCTAGCCTCATTCCCGAAGCAACACAAGGAGGTACTTACAATTTTGACCCAACGGCCAACCTTCAAACAAAAGAATTCAATTTTTAAATTCAGTTGAGTGCAGCATCTATCCCACATTGAATACGAAGCACCACCAGATGGCTACCAAAATGACAAGAGCAACAGCAACTACCGAAGGCTCCAAAACATACATGCCTCTTTGTTTTGATGCTTCTAAAGCAAGCCATGTCTCAGTCACTTTGCAGTTGCCAAAAGTCACTATCCACATGGACTGTAAATGCATATGCATGATTTCCTAAACTGTTTTAGAATTCTCCTTAACAATCTTGACTACCCTATTTTCCCCCGTTCCCTGATGCCACACGCTGACATCTGCAATCTCCAGTTTAGAATATTCTGTAGTGGTGGCATGTCAGCTGCCCACTTGATACTCCTTTGGAAAATGGTGCGCTATGGATCAAGACACTTTGGTATGACACATACACGCGTTGGAAGACTTTAAAGAGGTGCAGTCTGATCTGAGCCTCCATCATTGTCCTCCACAAACATATTTTCATACTCTTTATGTGGAAGAATAGATTTTAAAAGTACAAGCCAAATGATTTTCATTGGTGGAACTGACACAAAAAGTAACTTTTAAAAAAAGAAACTTGGTTATTGATTAAACAGATAAGTTTTAAAAAACTGTGCTTCATCTACCAGTAATTGATGTGTTTATTATCTGCCTCAGAAGCCAGGATTGGAGGAAGGACTTTAGCTATGAATGGTAACGCTTTCGCCATTATACCTAATTTTTGAGAACAGCAAGCCCTATTTGACCACTCACTTCAGCCTGTGTGTTCCTGCTGTTTTGAAGTAATCAAATGCTGTGCATGGTATTTTACCTGAGCTGCAACCTGTTACGGACTTGAACTTCTGTTTAAGTTGAAAGCAAGAATCTCTGACCGTAAAGAAAAATAAATAAAACCAAAAAACACAAAGGTCTAAAGTACCCATTGGTGATATTAAAAAAGAAAATCTTGCTTTCAGCTTTCAGGAGTTAATATTTTTCATTTTAAATTGATAATTGGATATGGTTGATTTATATTGGGTTTAAACTGTGGAGCTTTCATGTTTACTGTAATTTAGTCTTAAAATATTTTTTACTTAGTAACCAGTGCTTTTGATAATGTGGTTGGCAACAAACCAGCAACTATCTAGAAGTGTCATAAAACTTCATTCTTTGAGTATTGGAAAGTTCATTCAGATCCTACTCTAAAAGCATATTCACATATAAAAAGATTCAGACAAGGATCTGCCTAGAGGAATAATCTTCTGTTATTTAACATAAACCTGATTTGCAGTGATCTTCAAGTAATTCTGAAAAATCTGGTATTACTGTGTAAAGTCACTGCTTTTGGTAAATTGTTCGACCCAGTTATTAATGAAAGAATATGGATTTGAAATTTCTTAAACTGAACAGTTTGTGCTGTCACAGGAATGGTTTTGTTGCTATTGTTTACTGGGTATAATTTCCCAACGCGTTGATGTGAAGGGATAGGAAATCTAAACTAATTTAGTTATCTGACGGGAGGGGGGTGTATTTACTGTGATGAAGATGAGACACATGCCATCAGAGCTTTGTGAATCAGCGGGGGTGTTTTCACTGATAAACAACACATAGCAGGTGTGCATTCATTACAAATATGTGTATCTGCCAAGGTGGAGCCACTTTAAAGAGTGAGTTTTGTCTTGTATCTAAAGTGGATACAAGCGTATGTTTAAAATGCAAGATTTTTACTTGCTAGAGAATCTGTTTTAATATAGTGGTTTGGCCTCTGATTATTTATAGGTTTTATAAATTTTAGAATCAATTTCTCTTTAAGGTGGCTCAGACTTTTCAACTCTTGTGCACATAAAATTGAGTTGAAGTTCATTGTGCCTTTTTTTCTTTATCCAAATTTTGAGTTAAAGCTTCATATGGTAACTGCATCCTGTTCAGACACCATGGTCTAAATTTTTGAAACTGTGTGGTGTTCACTAAAAGTAGGAGTAATAAAGTCAAAGCTAATTAAGGTCACAAACTTCGGTGAAACCCTTAAAGTCCAAATCTTCTTGATATTGTGAATTATACCCCTTCCAGTTTACTTCCTTCTGGACTCCCCATAGTTACTGACAGTTACCTTTTAAATTCTGCACACATTGAGACTGAATTGGGCCTCTACTGTGCCGACTCCTATTTCCTCTTGTGTTTTAAGTGCAAACTAACATAAGTGAACATTAGCATCAAGTAGTGCAGACGTCCGTGTGCACTGGCTTGATCCAGTTTGTTGTGACCTATCGGTTTGGAATTGGAATTGCACCATTTCGTAGACAAAGGAAACTAAGTATATTGCTGCACTTTTACGTTTTCAAAACAGTGTTGAAAATTTGCATTGTTTTTATTTTTTTTAAACTCAGTTAAAAAAGACTAAAACGTTCTTTCAAAAGAGGCATCTAAATGTGTTCCTAATTTTGTATATGGGCTTAGGTTTTGTAACCAATAAAAAAGCTGCTATCAAATATGATAAAACATCGAAGAACTTATTTTTGAAAGTATCTGAATTTCCTAGTTTTGTTTTCTATGTGATTAAATTTAAATTTGAAATTATTTTCCAAATATTAGCCCCAATGGAGGTGAATCACAAATTACTCTTTCACTGTGTTTTAATATCTCCTTTCCACTAGAGCAAACTAGGATGACCAGTAACAATGCTAGATTTAAGAATATCGTGTAACTAAGAAGTAGCAAAATCTACACTGATTTCCTAAGCTGCTGTAGATGGTGACAGAAACAATAGAAACTTCTTGTTGCACAGGCTTGAGGCTAGAAGTCAGGGTGGTGGCTGGGGCTTACTCTCTTGAGGGAAGGATCTTCATCTCTTCCTGCTTCTGGTGGTCCTCAGCTGGTAGCTGCATCTCTTTAGTCTCTGCCTTCATCAGCACATCAGTTCTCTGTATGTCTCTGGTTTAAATACCGTAACTCATAGAAAGCCATTTCAGATAATTGTGTAATTGTGACTTTCATGAAACAAAAGCTGAAACTTTACTTAAGGCTTGTCTAATCCTTGAAAACCAGAACTCTGCAAGATAGTAATTGAAGTAAACCTAACAGTTTTAACCTGTTAGATAGAGGTTGTGGCTCTAAATGAAATCTTGGATTATTTAAAAGAACAGAGGATCAGCCAAACTTTACTTTTGTATAATAACACTTCAGATTATTTTTGAACAAACTCAATGTATGAGAAAATAACAAGGGTTGTCCTTTTGAGAAGATTAACTATTGCTGGTAAAAATTTATGGATGTCAGTTGTCTAACAGTGATAGTTATGAATTTTCTTAACCCTAGTTGAACTAGGGGTTTAAATCTATTTGGAGAAAGGGAGTATAATTTCTGTACATTAAGCTGTAAGTTTTAAGGCATATATAGGCCAAGGAGTGCTATCTTTAACCTACCACTCATTTGTCCAAAGTGTAAAAGGAGCTCTTCACATAAATGATGTACTTTGTTAAATAAATGAGAAACACTGGTAGAATGATTCTCAAAAGCACAGCGTATAGATGAGGCTCTATCTATACATACTTGTATACAGCTGACCCTGGAACAACATGGATTTGAACTGTGTGGGTCCACATATATGTGGGGTTTTTCAATAGTAAATACTATAGTACTGCACCATCTGCTGTTGGTTGACTCCTCGGATGTGGAACCACTTACACAAAGGAACTGCTGTATGGAGAAACTCTGTATATGGAGGGCTGACTATAAATTATAGGCAGATTTTCGAATATTCAGAGGGTCAGCACCCCTAACCCCTGTGTTGTTCAAGGTCAGTTATATAGATGGACTCAGTACTCAATCAAGACAAAGTGTTTAGGAATAGGAATGTGGGAATGCAGCATATTCACATCCTTCATCTTGTTCAGTCCCTAAGTCGTGTCCGACTCTTTGCAACCCCATGGACTGTGGTGTGCTAGGCTCTTCTGTCCTTCACTATCTCCCAGAGTTTGCTCAAATTCCTGTTCATTGAGTTGGTGATTCTAACTGACCATCTCATCCTCCATTGTCCCTTTCTCTTCCTACCCTCAGTCTTTCCCAGCATCAACACTGTGCTGTGCTTAGTCGCTTCTGTCATGTCCAACTCTTTGCGACCCCATGGACTGTAGCCTGCCAGGCTGCTCTCTCCATTGGGATTTTTCAAGCAAGAGCAATGGAATGGGTTGTCATGCCCTCCTCCAGGGGATCTTCACAGCCCAGGTCTCCTGCATTGCAGTCAGATTCTTTACCATCTGAGCCACCAGGGAAGCCCAAGAATACTGCAGAGGGTAGCCTATCCCTTCTCCAGGGGATCTTCCCAACCCAGGAATCCATCTGGGTCTCCTGCATTGCAGGCGAATTCTTTACCATCTGAGCCATCAGGGAAGCTTCCCTGGTAGAGAATCCCTCTGTTACTCCCCAATAAACTCAGTTTTGCTGGCTGCTGGCATAACCTTCAACTCTGTGTTCATTAATGGGTTGACTCGGGATCGTTTTCAATCTTTCTCAGCATCAGAGTCTTTTCCAGTGAGTCATTTCTTCATTTCAGGTGGCCAGAGTATTGGAGTTTCAGCTTCAGCGTCTGCCCTTCTGATGAATATTCAGGATTGATTTCCTTTATTGATTGACTGGTTTGATCTCCTTGCAGTCCAAGGGACTCAAGAGTCTTCTCCAGAACCACAGTTCAAAAGCATCAATTCTTCGGTGCTCAGCCTCAGCCTTCTTTATGGTCTAACTCTCACATCCATACATGACTACTAGAAAAACCATAGCTTTGACTATATGGACCTTTGTAGGCAAAGTAACATCTCTGCTTTTTAATACACTGCCTAGATTTGTCATGGCTTTTCTAAGGAACAAGCATCTTTTAATTCCATGGCTGCAGTCACCGTCTGCAGTGAGTTTGGAGCCCCAAAAAATAAAGTCTGTCACTGCTTCCATTTTTTCCCCCATCTATTTGCCATGAAGTCCTAGGAATTGATGCCATGATCTTAGTTTTTTGAATGTTGGGTTTCAAGCCAGCTTTTTCACTGTCCTCTCTGACTTATCACGGGGTTCTTCAGTTCCTCTTCACCTTATGCCATAGAGTGGTATCATCTGCATATCAGGTAGTTGATATTTCTCCCGGCAGTTGTGATTCCAGCTTGTGAGTCATCCAGCCTGGCATTTTGTGTGATGCACTCTATTTACCCATGAAATCCCTCAGCTAACTTTAACGTATATCAGGGTTTCTCAAACCCTATAGTGTTGACATCTTAGGGAATTCCCTGGTGGTCCAGTGGTTAGGACTCTGCACTTACACTGCCGAGGGACCAGGTGCGATCCCTGGTCAGAAAACTAAGATCATGCAGGCCTTGAGGTGTGGCCAAAAAAAAAAAAGGAGAAAAATGGACATTTTAGGCTGGGTAGTGTTTGATTGTGGGAGGCTGTCCTGTGTATTGTAGGGTGTTTAATTGCATCATTAGGCTCTGCCCACTAGACTTTGTAGCACCTCTGCGCTTCCCAGTCAGGACAGCGAAAAATGTCTCAAGACACAGCCACGTGTTTTCCTGGGGGCCAGAACTGCCCCGTGTGTGAACGATTGGCCTAAATCAATTCAGCTAGGAAACTTCTCCACTCAAATGAGACAGCCTAAATCATGCCTTCTGTTCTATGAACACTGCCAGGTCTCACCCCCAGAAACAGAAGATAAAAAGAGGAAACCCCCTCTCCACCCCTGCCAAAAAAAAAAATGTGCCTTTTCTTCATTCTCAGTTTTAGGAGAAATCAGCTTAGCACATTTCCCAGATCCCATATGAGGACTCCTGGCAGTCCTGAGCCTATCTACTGCAAAGGGGCTTCGGAGGAATGGGAATGTGGAGTAGTTACTCTCTTACATGCATCCTGTGGCTAAAAGAAGTTGTGAGTGTGTGCGCACCACTAGGGAAGCCCAGTTCGCCCAGTTCACTGCAGGCCACCAGGCTCCTCCGTCCATGGAATTTCCCAAGCAAGAATACTGGAGTGGGTTACCATTTTCACCTCCAGGGGATCTTCCCAAGCCAGGGATCGAAACAGCATGCCCTTTGTCTCCTGCATTGGAGGTGGATTCTTTACCACTGAGCTACCAGGGTAGCCCTAAAAGAAGTTGTGTGAAACAATCAAATGTGTGGATTGCCCTTTGTTTTCTCGACACTTCCCTGTAGCAATGTGTTTGAAACATTTTTAGTTGAAGAGCTTGAAGTTTTCTGGGAAAGCTGGGGTTGGAGCCGAGAAATCCCTAGCAAAATTTGTAAAACACCTCTTTGAAGCATTATGAGAGATTGGCCTCATCAGGATACTTCACAGGTTTATTAAAAATGATTAAAAGCAGGGGATCTATGGCTGTTCTATAAAGTATGTGTTCCCTGCAGGGCCTTTCTTCTGCAACATCCATTTCCCCAGCCCTGAAGAACTGCCTACCATCTGCCTTATTGAGTAATTCTTTAAAACTGTGGTTCCCGGAGATAAATGGGGCCTTGTGCCATGTGATGTGTGAAGCCTCAAGGGAAACCAGGCATCTTCACAGGGCAGTGGTTTTACTTGATGTAAGAGAGTTTTACGGCACTACAAACCTAGGTGTTAGAGAGTAAAGGACACATTTTGCATACTGTTTTAAAGACAAAATCAGGTTTTGTTTTTGAGGCAGACCATTTTGTGGACACATTTCTGCAGGCTAGGACTCAGAAGAGTTGGAGAAGCAAATGCACTCCCAAGTCGATCTACTTATGGACTAGCTTTCATTGTGACTGAGTCTTAATATTGAATAGAAGTCACCACTCTTAAAGAACCATCATTACAAATGAACTGTTCTTGCTTTCAAGTATAGACTTTTAATTATTCCCGTATAGCAGAAGAGACAGATCTGTTTTTATTAACTTCCTTTCTCAATCTGAACACTCCATGCATTTCAGCCATCCTGCTTAAAGTCCTTCCTGGACCTGGTTCGTCTTGGCTTCGTGCATTCCAAGGACCCCGTGTATAAAGCGTGCTTTGGCTAGTTCCTGGATACAATGGAATGGGAACATTCCATTATCTGGCCATTTAATTCTGTTAACGTGGAAGAGACTGTTTCAGTTACTTTACCAGCTTCATCATCATTAGATTTGTGACCAGGTAACAGCCTCAGTTCCCTTTGTTTTCAGCTCTTTTCAATCCAGTAGTTTGGTGTTTACAGTTTTCAAACCTTAATAGAATTTATAAACTTCAGTTTATTTGATTTCCGCACCGTTTTCTTCATAATAAGAACAGATTCCATATCTGTATGTATCTTTTCCATGGCTTCAGTCATTTTTTTATAAATAAGAATTTTGAAACTAAGCCTTTAAGAACATTCAAATACTTCTTGAGCATCCTATCCCCTGCCAGGTCCCGTGCTAGGCTGCAAGGTCCACGCACACACAAATTAAAGTAAAAGTTAGGTCAAATGTTAGAGATATACAATGATATGTAATAGAGGGAACTGGCCTGGTTAGGAAGGTGATAATCAGGCTGGCAGTGAGTTCTCAGTAAATGCCAGCCACTGGCACAAGTGCTTAAGTAGTACCAACTTGGCCCTCAACATCTCTGTGATGAAGATTCTTATTATCAGGCAGACAGAAGTTAAAGTCTCCAAAAATTACACAGCTGATAATGGTGAAGGAAAAACAGGAGTTAATTGGGCAGATTCACTGGAAAAGCTTTTCTGGCAGAAGAAACAGTACAAAGTAGGAAGAAGCATGGGAGTCCAGGTAGTGAAAGGAAGTACAGCTGGAGCCAAAATGACAGTGAAGGGGAGGGCTGCCAGGGGCAGGGGAGGGCTGAAGAGATAGGCAGGTGCCAGTCCCCCACCTGTAAGGCATACAAAGAAGTTCTGATATTCTACAAGCAAAACGGTAAATCATCTTCATTAAACAAGACTGATGATAGAAGTATTGTGTTTAATAACAATCATTAGCTGGTAGGGCAAAGGCAGGAAATGTGCTTTGAGTTTAGTAATGTGTACAGGTTGAATAGTGAATGTGAAGCCCTGAAGCAAGAGATGGTGAACAGGTTGGTCCATGAAGTGGATGAAAGAAAGTGTCCAACTCTTCACGACCCCATGGAGTGTAGCCAGGCTCTTCTGTCTGTGGGATTTCCCAGGCAAGAATACTGGAGTGGGTTGTCATGCCCTTCTGCAGGGGATCTTTCCAACCCAGGAATCGAACCTGGGTCTGTAGCATCGTGGGCAGATTCTTTACCATCTGAGCGACCAGATGGAATCCAGAGATACTGGCAACTAAAACAGGAGCAAGCGAAGCTTAGATCAGGAATTGGAGGAGAGGAAGATATCAAGGATGATTTCTGTGTTTCTGGGTTGCTATAACTGATGAATATTAAGTGGCATAAAAGATAATAAGCAACACTGAGGGAGAGTTCCCTGGTTCATTGGTTAGGACTTGGCGCTTTCACTGCCGTGGCGGAGGATCAGTCTCTGGTCGAGGAACAAAGAACATGAAAGCCTCACAGTGCAGTCAGAAGAAAAAAAATCAACTGACTCTCAGTAGAGAGTCAGACGCATGGAGTAGAGGTTGATGAGTTCAGTTCAGGTTGAGTTGAGTGGAGACACACAAATGATGGTCAACACTGTAAATACTGGAGCTCAGAGGAGAGGGCCAGCACTAGAGATCTGAATCCTCCGTTTGGGGGATTATTAAAACAGGAAGTGCAGGTCTTCCCTGGGTATCCATGGGGCATTTGTTCCAGAAGCCCCTCTGTGTACCAGAATCTGTGGATGTTCAAGTCCCATTAGTTTGCCCTTCCTATCTGCGGATTCAAGAGCTGACTGTTCAGTTCAGTTGCTCAGTCGTGTCCGACTCTTTTCGACTCCATGGACTGCAGCACGCCAGGCCTCTCTGTCCATCACCAACTTCCAAAGCCGACTCAAACTCATGTTCATCGCATCGGTGATGCCATCCAACCATCTCATCCTCTGTCATCCACTTCTGCCTTCAATCTTTCCCAGCATCAGGGTCTTTTCCAAGGAGTCAGTTCTTCATCAAGTGTCCAAAGTATCAGAGTTTCAGTTTCAGCATCAGTCCTTCTAACGTACATTCAGGACTGATTTCCTTTAGGATTGATTGGCTCTCCTTGCAGTCCAAGGGACTCGCAAGAATCTTCTCCAACACCACAGTTCTAAAGCATCAATTCTTCACCACTCAGCTTTCTTCATAGTCCAACTCTCATATCCATACATGACTACTGGGAAAACCATAGCCTTGAATAGACAGACCTTTGTTGGCAAAGTAATGTCTCTGCTTTTTAATATGCTATCTAGGTTGGTCATAGCCTTTCTTCCAAGGAGCAAGCATCTTCCAATTTCATGGCTGCAGTCACCATCTGCAGTGACTTTGGAGCCCAAAAAGATAGTCTGTCACCGTTTCCATTGTTTCCCCATCTATTTGCTGTGAAGTGATGGGACTGGATGCCATGATCTTAGTTTTCTGAATGTTGAGTTTTAAGCCAACTTTTTCACTCTCCTCTTTCACTTTCAAGAGGCTCTTTAGTTCTTCTTCGCTTTCTGCCATAAGGGTGGTGTCATCTGCATATCTGAGGTTATTGATATTTCTCCCAGCAATCTTGATTCCAGCTTGTGGCTTCATCCAACCCGCCTGACTGTAGTTGTCTGTTAAGCATCTACTCAAGGGTCAAAAAGCAAAGGCCTTGGGGACACACACCCGTGGGTTCTGGCCTCGGCCCAGTCACTGAGAGTTCTTAGACTAGTTATTTAAATCTGTTATTTGAGCCTGTTTCCACATTTGTAAAATAGGAGGACACACACTGAGTCCCAGGGTTGTAAAGAAAGATAAAATACCACATGAGCTGGCTCAGCTGTAAAGAATCTGCCTGCCAATGCAGGAGACAGGTTCCATCCCTGGGTCAGGAAGATTCCTCTGAAGAAAGAAAAGGCAACCCACTCCAGTAGAACAGAGAAGCTTGGTGGGCTACAGTCCCTGGAGTAGCAAAGACTCAGACACGACTGAGCAACTAAACAGCAACACAGTAAGTACAACATAAAATACGCAGGTAAATTATCTGGTACCAAACTGCTGTGACCTACTGCTCCTCTCGCCCATACTTACGCTGCTTTTGGATCTTTAAGGATAGTGTTAGAGTAAGCCATAATGTCTACTGATGGTTGCTTGCAAGGGCTTAATTAGAATATTTTGTCCCTAAAATTCTCCCCACCCCCACCCCCTACTTCCTCCCTTCCCCCACTGCAGGCTATTGGCAAAATTTCCAACAGCTAGACTTCACATCCGGGCTTAAGGCTTTGAACCCTGTTAACAATCACACTGCGTCAAAAGGTGTGGCCCTATCTCCAGCCTTTTGGGCGTGGTCTGGAAATAGGTGGCTTATGCTTACTCTTTGGAAGGAAAGTTATGACCAACCTAGACAGCATATTAAAAAGCAGAGACATTACTTTGCCAACAAAGGTCGGTCTAGTCAAGGCTATGGTTTTTCCAGTGGTCATGTGTGGATGTGAGAGTTGGACTGTGAAGAAAGCTGAGCGCCAAAGAATTGATGCTTTTGAACTGTGGTCTTGGGAAGACTCTTGCGAATCCCTTGGACTTCAAGGAGATCCAACGAGTCCATCCTAAAGGAGATCAGTCCTGGGTGTTATTGGAAGGACTGATGTTGAAGCTGAAACTCCAATACTTTGGCCACCTGATGCGAAGAGTTGACTCATTTGAAAAGACCCTGATGCTGGGAAAGATTGAAGGCTGAGAAGAAGGGGACGACAGAGGATGAGATGGCTGGATGGTATCACTGACCCGATGGACATGAGTCTGAGTAAACTCCAGGAGTTGGTGATGGACAGGGTGGCCTGGCGTGCTGCAGTCCATGGGGTCGCAAAGAGTCGGACACGACTGAGTGAACAGAACTGGGGATAGGTCTGGTTTCGGCAGTTAAGAAAATTGGTGAGCATGAACCTGAGTTGAGAAAACATCTGGCTCTGCTGTGTAGGGACTCCGCGGGGCAGCGGGGCGGGAGGGTGAAGCCTCCTTTCGCCCCCGCCCCTCGCCGCGCAGCCCCGCCTCCTCGCCGCGCAGCCCCGCCTCCTCGCCGCGCAGCCCCGCCTCCTCGCCGCGCAGCCCCGCCTCCTCGCCGCGCAGCCCCGCCTCCTCGCCGCGCAGCCCCGCCTTCCCGCTCCCTGCTCGAGGGGCGATCCCAGCCCAGGTGCGGGCAGTCTGTGCTCGGAGCTGGAAGCATGCACGCGGGCGGGGAGCTGGGCGCCGCGGCGGGCGGCTCGCTGCTGCTGTGTGCCTCGCTCCTGGCAGTGGGCTGCGCGCTGGGCCTGCGCCTGGGCCGGGGGCGGGGGGCGGCGGACCGCGGGTTGCTCGCCTGGCTCTGCTTCAACGCCCTGGTGCATTTCGCGCTGGTAAGTAAGTGTCCTCGTCTGGGCCCCGAAAACGCGGAAGGACGCCGCCTCTCTTGAGACCCTTCCCTCTAGCTTCCAGGAAAGGACGCGGACGCCAGGGACGCCTTGGCCGCCCCGGGCCCTATGGCGGGAGACCCGGGAATCACCTGGAGGCTGTGGTGCCCGAGGCCTTTGGCCAGATACTGCACCTCTCCCGGGTCCCAAGGCCATCGCGCAGCTTCCCTAGTGGTGCCAGTTTCTCTACCAAATTAAAACTAAACCAGGAAAAGCCGAACATTGTTATCCCTCTATGGTGCTGTTAGTTGGATTGTAAGCTGCCGAAAGGCCTTGACTTGCTTGACTTCTTAACTTGCACATAGATGTTTAAGATAATTGAGAGTGTTTGAATGACCCAGAGGCAGCAGGGAGGGGTGATGAGGTACGCTGGGGCCTGAACCAAAACCTCAAACCCGCTCCCAAATAGTAATCACCATTTATTAGGTAACTGCTGTATGCAGGCCCAGTACTGTGTTTAAAATTTCTGACCTGCAAACACCCCGTAAGTCACTTATTATTGTCCCCATTTTACAGAGAAACAAGCCCTGCAAAGTTAGATGACTTCACAGTGCCACACAGCTGGCGTGATTTTCGGAATAACTTTTATTAATTAGTCTGACTCCAAAGCTTGCACTTTATTTCATGCCAGGCTTTAGGAAATCTGTTCTTAAAACTTCAACTCACTTTTTGTATGGCCAGGACGGTTGCTTTTAAGGGATTCTATTGAAAATGCTCCACTTCCCATGCACACACTCTTCTTAAAGCCTTTTGTTAAACTAGGCAAAATATCTTTTTCCTTTTTTTGCCAATTTGACCTTGGTTGCTGCTGCTGCTGCTGCTGCTAAGTCGCTTCAGTCGTGTCCGACTCTGTGCGACCCCATAGACAGGAGCCCAACAGGCTCCCCTGTCCCTGGGATTCTCCAGGCAAGAACACTGGAGTGGGTTGCCATTTCCTTCTCCATTGTGTGAAAGCGAAAAGTGAAAGTGAAGTCGCTCAGTCGCATCCGACTTCTAGCGACCCCATGGACTGCAGCCTACCAGGCTCCTCCATCCATGGGATTTTCTAGGCAAGAGTACTGGAGTGGCTTGCTATTGCCTTCTCCGAGACCTTGGTTAAATCTAGGCAAACCCAAAGCTAATGTGAAGCCAGGGTCTCTACAATCGTTTCTCCTCCCTATCCGGTGGTTTCAATCAACAGAGGATAGAAAATACAAGAAAAAAAATTCCAGAAATTTCCAAGATGAATTTGCCTGCCTCTGCAACTCCCCCTCCTCACCCACAACTAGTTACATGGTATTTACCTTGTATTTACAGCTACTTATGTAGTATTTACATAGTGTTGGGTATTAAAGGTGAGCTAGAGAAGGCAATGGCACCCCACTCCAGTACTCTTGCCTGGAAAATCCCATGGACGGAGGAGCCTGGTGGGCTGCAGTCCAAGGGGTCGCACAGAGTTGGACAAGAGTGAGCGACTTCACTTTCACTTTGCACTTTCATGCATTGGAGAAGGAAATGGCAACCCACTCCAGTGTTCTTGCCTGGAGAATCCCAGGGACGGGGGAGCCTGGTGGGCTGCTGTCTCTGGGGTTGCACAGAGTCGGACACGACTGACGCGACTTAGCAGCAGCAGCAGCAGAGATGATTTAAAGCCTAGGGGATGCTGTCCAGTTATATGCAAATACTACACCATTTTACATTTGTGGGTTTTGGCATGCCTGGGAAACAGTCCCTGTCTGAGGGAGGACTGGAATATTGAGAAAGAGCAGTTTTGGATAATCACCTAGGGCTGCAGATGTTTGTCAGTTGGATATGTGCACATATCAGATACTGCTGGAGTGGAATGATGAAATTCCTTCTTTCCTAATAGTCAACTTGTGGAGGTTGAAGACGGTAAATAGTTCCCTCAACTCCTTTATTTATAGAATTGGTTTTGTTTTTTTTTTTTGCTGCACGGGGTCTCAGTTGCAGCACATGGGATCTTCAGTCTTCCTTGCAGCACGCAGGATCTTTACTTGCGGCATGTGAACTCTTAGTTGCAGCATGTGGGATCTAGTTTCCCGACCAGGAATCAAACCGTGGCCCCCTGCATTGGACCACCAGTGGAGTCTCTAAAGAATTTTTAAGCCGTTGCTGAACACAAGGTGTCCAAGGAACAGGGGCAATAAAACAGGTTACAAGGCTCACTTAAAGTGTATTATATTTTAGACACACAAAAAGGGTATAAAAACACTAAAACAGACCCACATGTTCACCACCTGGTTTAAAATTAAAGTGCTTTTCAAGCACCGACTGCCAGGAAGCACTGGATATGTCTCCACTTGGCACCTCGAGGTGTAGTCCCACGTGTGCCCCACTCTCCTCCTTTATTCTGAAGGACATTCTCCCCCCCACCACCACCCATGGACACATCTTGTGCTGTTTACCTGTCTCAGCTGCAAAACATCCCACTGTTTGAGTGTACCATGCCATACATACCTTGAAGTGAAAGTGTTAGTCACTTGGTCGTGTCCGACTCTGTGACCCCGTGGTCTATAGCCTGCCAAGCTCCTCTGTTCTTATAATTCTCCAGACAAGAAAACTCGAGTGGGTTGCCTTTCCCTTCTCCAAGGGATCTTCCCAACCCAGAGATCAAACCCGTGTCTCCTGCATCTCCTAATTGTAGGCAGATTCTTTGCCATCTGAGCCACTGGGGACCTGAATACATACCTTGAATACATACAATAATCCCTTAATTCTAAAAGGCACTTTTTTTTTTTGGTATGTTACAACAATCAGTGGCATAACCACTGTGGGTTATTTTATTGATGTATTAAAATATATATTTTAAATAAATAAATATATATATATATATATAGCTTCCTTATGGCTCAGTCAGTAAAGAATCTGCCTGGAATGCAAGAGATCCAGATTCGATCCCTGGGTCAAGAATATCCCCTAGAGAAGGAAATGGCAACCCACTCCAGTATTCTTGCCTGGGAAATCCCAAGGACAGAGGAGCCTGGTGGGCTGCAGTCCATGGGGTTTCAAGAGTCAGACACAATTAGCCACTAAACCACCACTAAAAAATATGTATTCATTTGTATGACTGCACCAACTCTTAGTTGCAGCACCTGGCGTCTTTTACTTGTGGCATTGGAACTATTTGAGCAGCATGTGGGATCTAGTTCCCTGACCAGGGATCGAACCTGGGCCCCTTGCATGGAGAGTGCAGAATCACAGCCACTGGATCACCAGGGAAGTCCCTGATGTTTTCTGTCTCTGGAGTTAGCTTGTATCTTTCAGTTGATAATGAAATAAGATAAATAAAAGCACGCCCATTAATAACGTCTGGTTAAGTTGACTATTTACACACAGTGCTTCAACCAGTGTCTTGGTACACATATCTTAGAGACTGTGAGAAGGGCTCTTAAGTGGTTGAGGCCTACCAGGCAAATGCATGTCCATATTATCTTTGAGATGATTGGGAGTTTGTTGCGAGAATACCCAGAAATGTGGGCGGAGCTAAGATTTGAATAGAAAGACTGAAGGAGGTCTGAAACCCCAGCTCACTTCTTCCCACTGGAACCTGAGCTGTCTCTCGTCACCCCTTTTGACTTGACTTCTCAAATTGAGGAGCTGTCTGGGTCTGTTGGCCACCATAAAATGCCGAGCTCCCCTGTTGCACAGAGATTCAACCAAGCATTCCTCTCAGTGCACACAGCAACTGCAGTGGCTGTTGACTTCATCCGCATAGAGTTGGGTGCTGAGCAACACCCTTTATTCTTCCTTGTTTACAAAGAAAAATTCAAAAGATACGGCAAGAGCCAGGGACTTGGGGTTTAAGGTGGGAAGGTTTGCGCGCATGTGCGAGCAGGAGCCTGGTCCAGGGGAGGGTGGAAGGCAGAACTGTGTGCGGGCCCACGTGTCGTCTGGCGTTGCCCGGCCGCGTGAACTGAGAGGAATCGGATGTGCCTGACTCTGCCACTGGTCCTCTGCTCAGACCCCTAGGCTAGCCGTTCCCACCCTTTCATGACTGTGGAGCAGCACTCTTGTCCATCAGGCTGCAGGATGGTTGTCACGGAACATCTGGGCTCTGTAAGTCTCTCCATTCATTCTGTCTTAACGCCCAAGCATCGTCTTTCTTCAAGAAATCCTGAGGCTGCTTACCTCCCTATTAATTGGTGTATTTTGGACATTACCCTTTTCCATTTCACGTTGCCATCTGTTCTTTGCCTTCACGGCAATAACTTCAGCCTCTGATCTTGGGACTTTCTAAAACTGTCTTCCTCCCACTACTTTGTCATGAGGTCTGAAGTTGCCTTTTAATTTGCCGTCTGTTGCTGGCTCCTGTTTTTCTTTGCATTTTCGGCATCATTATCTTCATCAGTTTTATTTTAAGATAGATATCCTCTCTGGTAAATGAACTTATAGTCCTGTGCTGTTTGGTAAGCCTGGTGAATCACAGTTGGTTTAGCTGTGTATTAAGAGTAATGGTTCATGCTGCTTAATTTTGTGTGTCACCTTGACTGGGCCATGGGGTGCCCAGATATATCGGCAAACGTTATTCTGGGTGTTTCTGTGAAGGTGTTTTAGATGAAGTTCATATTTGCATTGGTAAAGCAGAATGCCCTCCGTAACACGAGTGGGCCTCAGCCCGTCAGCTGAAGGCCTGTTGATCAGTCACTGTGTCGTTCTGACTCTGCGACCCCATGGACTGCAGCACGCCAGGCTTCCCTGTCCTTCACCAGCTCCTGGAGTTAGCTCAACTCATGTCCACTGATTCAGTGATGCCATCCAACCATCTCATCCTCTGTCGTCCCCTTCTCCTCCTGCCCCCAATCTTTCCCAGTATCAGAGTCTTTTCCAATGAGTCAGCTCTTTGCATCAGGTGGCCAAAAAGTATTGGAGCTTCAGCATCAGTCCTTCCAGTGAATATTCAGGACTGATTTCCTTTAGGATGGACTGGTTGGATCGCCTTGCTGTCCTGACTGGAACAAAAACCTGGTCTTCCCTCAAGTCAGAAAGAAAGCCTCCTACCTGGGAGACATTCACGCTGGGACATTGGCTTTTTACTGCCTTTTGACTCGAACTGAAACAAGGACTTCTCCTGAATCCCAAGCCTGCTGGCCTTTGGACTAGATCTGTCCCATTGGTTCCGTCTCTTCTCAGGCCTCTGGTTGGATTAGAGCTCCATTGGTTTTCTTGGGCCTCCAGCTTGCTGACTCAACCTCAGGTCGTGGAACTTGTCAGCCTTCACAATTGCTTAAGCCAGTTCCTTATGATAAATCTAGGTAGATAGATATATAGACATATATAGACATAAATTTAGGTACAGATCTAATCTCCTGGTGGTTCTGTTTATGGTGTCAAAACCTAAAGAATAGCTCCCAGAATGAGCCACTAGCCATTATTTAGGGTGGTAGATCGTCCTCGTACTTCTACAGATCAGGATTCAGTCTGTTTTCTAACATGATGAAGAATGTTCCTTAGCAATTGGGATGGGTATCCACGTAGCCTCATCTCTGAATGACATATTGTTCCTCCTTTCCACAAAATTTGAGTGCCTGCTGGGGCACCTGTGTCTAGATACAAACAAAATAGATGACCCTTGTCCTCTCAGAGTTTATGGATTAGCAGATTTTTTTCTTATTATTTCATGTGGAAAATAATATTTGTTAATATAAATATTAATATTTATTAATGTCCCTCGATACTTGCAGGTATCGGCTAGGAGAAGCTTAGTTTCTTTTTAAAAAATTGGTCTCTTTCTCTCTGATGGCAAGAACAAAATAAATGTTTCTCCTTTTCACTTTGGCTGCTTGGATGCTCAGAACCATATTTAAGCTCTATAATAGCAAAAGATAGTCTACATATAGATGTTTTTATTGTCCCCGATCCAAATTCTTATGTATATTTTACCATTTAGTGGAATGTTTTTGTTGTAATTAACCTGGAATCTTTTGTAAAAGGAGAAAGCCTGTAAATACTTCAAAAAATTTTAACGCAACTAAACTTACTTCCTTTGAAATAAAAATATTCCAGGGAAATATCTTTTCTCTTTTATAACACTAAACACAATTTGTATCTGTTTTGACTTCTTCTATCTCCAGAACTTGGCCTGGTGCCTGGTTTGTAGGAGCTATTCTGGAATATTTGTTAATACTGAATGAATGGAAGAGTGATTCTTTTCATTTAATTTTTAGCAGCATCTACCATTTACATTTTAAGCCTCTGATTGCTCAGATATCTAAAATGTCAGGTCTTGGACTTGCTTCGTGGTCCAGTGGTTAAGACTGTGCCATCCCAGTGCAGGGGTCATGGGTTCGATCCCTGGTCAGGGAACTAAGATTCCATATGCCACAAGGCAAAAAAAAAAAAAAGTGGTTAAAATGTCAGTTCCTTTTCTATGTCAGACAGTCTTTTAAACAAAAGTTGTTTGAATTATTTATTTCCACAATAGTTCTAAAAAAAATAACATATCTACAAGGAAGAAAAGTTAAAATTACCTAGAGATAATTATTGTTAGTGTTCTTAAAAATAGTCTTCCAGAATTTATATGAATATATATATATCCATATAAACATTTTTCAGGATCCTTTTTGAAAAAATGGAATCATATTATTCATTCTTTGTTGCTTTTTTTCATTTAGCTGTGTTCAGTGACCATCTGTATGAGTCTCTTGAACTATTAATACCTCATAAATTTAAATAACTGCTTAGGATTCCATTATACTTCATGTATAATGTTTTTCACCAATCCTAAATTGTTGGACTTACAGGCTTTTCCCTGTAAGTTGCTGGCAATTATATAGAATGTTCTCTGTACATTTTTATGCACTTGTCTTAAGTGTTTACCTAGGATGAATCCTGAAAAGTATAGTTGCTTGCTCTGCTGCTGCTGCTGCTAAGTCACTTCAGTCGTGTCCAACTCTGTGCGACCCCATAGACGGCAGCCCACCAGGCTCCCCCGTCCCTGGGATTCTCCAGGCAAGAACACTGGAGTGGGTTGCCATTTCCTTCTCCAATGCATGAAAGTGAAAAGTGAAAGTGAAGTTGCTCAGACGTGTCCGACTAGTAGCGACCCCATGGACTGCAGCCCACCAGGCTCCTCCGTCCATGGGATTTTCCAGGCAAGAGTACTGGAGTGGGGTGCCATTGCCTTCTCCGAGTTGCTTGCTCTAAGGGAAGCTAAGAGTTTTCCCTGGTGGTTCAGTTGGTAAAGAATCTGCCTGCAATGCAGGAGACCCAGGTTTGATCTCTGGGTTGGGAAGATCTCCTGAAGAAGGAAATGGCAAACCACTCCAGTATTCTTGCCTGTGAAATGCCATGGACAGAGGAGCCTGGCGGACTACAGTCCATGGGGTCACAAGAGTCGGACACGACTTTGCAACTAAAGCAAGGGAAGCCAGTGTGTGAAGATCCCAGAAACGTGATCCCCATTTGTAGTCCCATCAGCTACTTTGTCCCAGTTGTCCAGTAGGAGATAGCAAGATTGTATCAGGTACCTCTCAGATCTTCTTGGCTTCATCTGACCCTTGACAGTTTACTCTGCTTCTGCCACTATGATGGCGACCAACTCCAGCTTCACTGGGTCCCATCCAGGCAGCTTCTGCTTCCAGCCCCTGCCCCAGGCCCCTCACATGCCACTCAGGTGTGAGGTCCTGGGGTCCCACTCGGCTCCCACGCCCCTGCGCACGGATGAACCTTTGACAGTGGTTTTTGGGAACCACAGGATAAATTCTTCCCTCCTCACCCAAGAGGAACTCCCCAAAGAAGCAATAGTTCATACAGTCTTTGGACAAGTGTAAGATTGAGACATCAGTTAGCTTGTTACTAAGCAGCTTACTAAGTTGCTAAACCCACTAATGTAGCCTCATACATGATTCATGCCTCTCCTTGGTCCCATTTCTCCTCCTCTGCCTCCTTGGGACAGCGATCCCCATAAAAGTAGTAGAATACAGTATAATACTTCCTCACTTAAAGTGAGGTCATGAGCGTGGACCTTCTCCCAATAACGACTGGTTCCTTATAAAGGAGGGAATTTGGACACAGGGAGAGAACGCCATGTGAACTTGAAGGCATCGATCAGAGTGAGGCTCCTTCATGCCAAGGCGCCCCAAAGAGTACCGTCAAATGCCTGGAAGGTGTAGGGGAGAGGGGCACGAGACAGATTCTGCCTGCAGCCCTGGGAAGAAACCGGCCCTGCTCACAGGTTGATCCTGCACACCAGCCTCCAGAACTGTGGCTCCGTTCGGTGTTTGCAGTTTTAAGCCACACGATCTGTAGTACTTTTCTGTGGCAGCCCAATCCAATGAATCCAATGCTTCCTGATGACTTTATTCAGAGTGTCAATTTGTTCTGGGCCTCTCCTGGCCTCTCCTACGTATTAATTGTCAGACTCAGATTGGATTCACGCCCTCTTTCTGAATTGGTGCTCTCGGAGGATAAGAATGTTGTCACGGGCCCAGCTTGGGTCCGTTCAGGTTGTGATGTTTTGCAAGGGCTGCTTCGTAGGCCAGCCGCCAGCCCGTGCGCTGACTGCCTCCTTGTCCCTCCCGATCCTCGGATCCGGGCACCCGCAGCCAAAGGAGCGGCTGTCGCCGTGTAGACCCTGGCCCAGTCCGTGGCGGGCGCAGTGTGCGTCGTGCCCGCACATCCAGAGGAACGCCCGGTACCGCGTGTGGAAAGTGAGAACTGCCATAGTCTGCCATAGTCTGGGAGCGGCGTTCAGGAGCCAAGTAGCCCAATCTCCCCTTGAAATAGGACTTTTCTCATAGTCCAGACAGACGTCCTCGGGTCAGCCACCTGTGCTTGAAAACGTTCATGCGTGCCATCTTTCCCAAACAGAATAGCTCTAGTTACAAGAAGGTGTTGCCTTATGTTGGCCTGAGGCTAGCCCCCTTGTGATTTCTTTGGGTCCTACTTGTGCCGTCTTCTGTAGCCCGAAGGGAGGCTGAGCCGCAGCTCCGCCCATTCCCACGGCGTGGTTTGCTGGCTCTTTTCCGCCCTCTCACTCACCCTCACTCACACCACACGCTGCCTTTCCAGTGCTGGTTACTCGGCGCT
Source organism: Cephalophus harveyi (assembly GCA_006410635.1). Taxonomy (NCBI): domain Eukaryota; kingdom Metazoa; phylum Chordata; class Mammalia; order Artiodactyla; family Bovidae; genus Cephalophus; species Cephalophus harveyi. The sequence goes on along the minus strand of SJYT01026808.1, from coordinate 43,551 downwards.
GTCCCAGAGGAGCTCTGACTCAAGAAACCCGGGGCGGAGTGGGAAGGCGGATGGAGCATGGGCTTTGGGGTCCGACACGTGTGCTGGTGCGGCCGGCTCTGTCTTTCCCCACCTGTGAAATCCTGGGCAGCGCCCCTTTTCCCGCTGGAAATCCTTTCTGTGATGCAGAGGGGAAGGAAGAAATACATGTGCATTATGAAATATCATGGTGATTTAGTGACTCAGTTGTGTCCGACCCTTTGTGACTCTGTGGACTGGAGCCTGCCAGGCTCCTCTGTTCATGGAATTTTCCAGGCAAGAGTACTGGAGCAGGTTGCCATTCCCTTTTCCAGGGGATCTTCCCAACCCAGGGACCAAACCCAGGTCTCCTGCATTGCAGGCGGATTCTTTACCATCTGAACCACCAGGGTATGTGCATTAAATATGTGTGAGAAATACAGGCTGAGGAGGCTTGCAGAGCATATACAGAAAAACCAAAATTCTCACTACAGTGATTTCCCCCGTTTACTGCTGCTGCTAAGTCACTTCAGCCGTGTCTGACTCTCTGCGACTCCATGGACTGTAGCCTGCCAGGCTCCTCTGTCCATGGGATTTCCCAGCCAAGAATACTAGAGTAGGCTGTCATGCCCTCCTCCAGGGGATCTTGCCAACCCAGGGATCAAGTCTGAGTCTCCTGCAGCTCCTATATCAAGGGCAGATTCTTTACTTCTAAGCACCGGGGAAATTATTAATTTCATTGTTTACTCATACTTGTATTTTGCATTAAACTCTTTTGGCAGTGAAGAGAAATAAAAAGCAAAATAATACATATATTTTTTTAAGGAAGGGAGAAAGGAAACTTTCTTTCTGGGTTTCCTTATTGTGTTAGTCTCTTTAGGCTGCTGCAACAAAATGCCACACACTGGGTGGCTTATAAACAACAGAAATTTCTTTCTCATAGTTTTGGAGCCTGGAAGTCTGAGATCAGGACCCAAATTTGAGATGTCTACCCCAAATTTGTAGACATTAAGTATGGAACTAGTATTTTCTTCGAATGGTTGTTGAAAGGATTAAACTTTGTAATTTAGGGCAGGTCTTCTCAAACTTGACTGTGCCCAGGAATCTCCATAAGTCTGGGGCAGGGTCTGACAGTCCACACAAGCTCCCAGCTGGTGCCCGAGCTGTGGTCCATGGACCATATATGAATAGCAAGGATGCAGGGCACTGGGCACAGTGCCCGGAGCTTAGCAGAGTTCAGTAAATGTTCATCCTTCTTCTGTCCCTTTTGTGACCCCTCCTCACCATCCTTCTTACTTGGATTAAGTTTTAATCTTCATCCTGTCCCTAAGTAATAATGTAATAATACACATGTCCAATAAAGATGAGCCTTGGAAGGTTTCAAATCTAAGAGGTAACTGCCTCAGCAAAGGAGGGTATATTCTTTAAAGGGGAGAAGTGGTTTTTAAGTCCTAAAGCGAACACTAAGCTACCTTGTTGTAGGAACAATAGAACTTGTGTGGCTGTGTGGTACCCGAACTTCTGAAAGGGCCAGCATGGTCCATTGTTAATATCAGGCAACAGCCCGCCTGCTAGGACCGAGTGGAATGGTTCCATCGAATGGAAGTCGTCGCCTCATTAAGCGGATGACAGCTGGGCAGCATATATTTATGAAGTCAATAAAGCCTTGTCATTCAGGGGCTGTAGGAGGCTGAAGCAGCTGATCCTTCCAGAAACAATGATATGTGCTGTTGCCATGACATGGAAAAATCAAGTCCAATTAGGCTGAGGTTTTATGAGTCAGATCAGTAAATGCTAATACTTTTTGACAGGATTTATGTATTGATTCTATTCTTACTCCACTTTATTCTCCTACTCTTAATGCATTGCAGTTTTTCTGGCTCTTCATTCAAACACTTTTTTTTTTAACCTTGCAAATATATTTAACTATAAATTCAGCCTTTACAAACACAAACAAATTACAAAGAAGAAAATGTATGTTCTCTTTTATTTCTATAAAGCCTATAAAGGCTTATAAAAATTTTTCTTTAAGGGTGAAATGAGTAAATTGAGCATTCTTTACCAGTTGGTCATTGAGTTATAAATAGCAGAAACTTGCCCAGCTCAAGCATGTTTTTAAAATCTGAGCTTTGACTTGTAGCTGTCTCAAAGTCTATAAAATGCATTGTTAGAACTACATGCCTGGAACACATTAAGTGAAAAATGAGATGAGACCAGCCTTTTTTTTCCCCCCACTTCAAGGCACGTGAGATCTTAGTTCCCTGACCAAGAATTGAACATTGGAAATACGGAGTATTAACCCCTGAACCACCAGGGAAGTCTTGCCTTTGTTTCTTAATTTATTTGCCATGATTCATTTTAGCTTTTAAGTTGATTTTGTTAGCAGCTCAATTAGATGGTATAGTCCAGTCACATTTTAGAGCATTTAATATGAATTAAATGGTTTTTAAACCAAAATTCCTGATACATTGAACTTAAAATCTTTTAAGTCAATAAACATTGTGGAATTGTCCTCATCACCCTCTAGGTTGAGAGTAGGAAAGCTAACGGCAGGGAGAAAGTATTTTAAATATTTATAGCTATGTAATAACATATACATGAAAAATTTCCTGAAGGCTACTATGGAACTCAAGCAGTGATATCTCTGGGGGGTGAGATTGGGGATCAGGAGAGAAAAAGACTTTTACCTTTTACCTTATAGCTTTTTGTAATTTTTTTTCAACTTACAGCATGTATCACTTCAATAATTTTTAATAGTTAAAATGGTAAAGATACACCACCAGAAAGGATGTTGAAAGAGTAAAGAAAAGTGTGATGGAAAGTCAGCATGCTGTGGGGGTTGGGAGCACTGATGTGGGGCAAGGCCAGGTGAGTTGTAACAGGAAAAGAGCCCTATCAGGGTGAGCCCTAGCAGTAAAGACCTGGCCTGCCAATACAGGAGATGCACGAGACGCGGGTTTGATCGCAGGGTCGGGAAGATCCCCTGGAGGAAGGCATGGCAAGCCACTGCAGTATTCTTGCTTGGGAAATCCCATGGACAGAGAAGCCTGGTGGGCTACAGTCCGTGGAGTCACAAAGAGTCGGACGCGACTGAAGCGACTTAGCATGCACACACAGGGGGTGGAGGCCCAGTCTGCAGCTTCCCTGCAGACTTAACTGGACAACACGGAGAATTCACTCGGCGTGTCACCCGGAGCCAGGAGAACGGGGACTAGCATGTCAGTGGCTGTTCGTTCACCAGAAGACCGTTTTCCCTTTCTTTCTGCGGTCATGGCCATTGGCTCTCCTTGCTTTTTATCCTTGTGTGTGTGTGTCCCTGTGTGTGTCCGTGTGTGTGTGTCCCTGTGTGTGTCCCTGTGTGTGTGTGTGTATAGGACACATTGGGGCTGGTGAGAAGTGTGAGGGCAGAGGACCTCTGGGACCACGGGTCCTGAGTCAGGAACCCAGAAACGCAAAGGACAGCAGCTCATTTTTGACCAGGTGCTGTATGTTGTTCAGTCAGTTGTGTCCAGCTCTTTGCAGCCCCATGGACTGCAGCACGCCAGGCTTCCGTGTCCTTCACCATCTCCCAGAGTTTGCTCAAACTCATATCCAATGAGTCAGTGATGCTGTCTGACCATGAACAGTATGAAAAGGTGCTATATATATATATATTTTTTTTTTAAGTATTTATTTTATGTATTTGGTTGTACCAGGTCTTAACTGTGGCACATGAGATCTAGTTCCCTGCTGCTGCTGCTAAATCACTTCAGTCATGTCCGACTCTGTGCGACTCCATAAACAGTAGCCCACCAGGCTCCCCCGTCCCTGGGATTCTCCAGGCAAGAACACTGGAGTGGGTTGCCATTTCCTTCTCCAATGCATGAAAGTGAAAAGTGAAAGGGAAGCTGCTCAGTTGTGTCCGACTCTTAGCGACTCCATGCACTGCAGCCCACCAGGCTCCTCTGTCCGTGGGATTTTCCAGGCAAGAGTACCGGAGTGGGTTGCCATTGCCTTCTCCGCTAGTTCCCTGACCAGGGATCAAATCTGGGCCCCCTGAGTTGGGAGCATGCAGAGTCCTAGCCCCTGGACCATCAGGCAAGTCCCATGTATCTTTTTTTAAATTAAGCTCTACTGTGAAAAATTTTAAACATGCACAGATGTAGAGAGACTAGTGTAATGAGCAGATTCGGTGTTTTCAAATTTTGCTGCACTTGCTTCATTTGTCACTTTTTTCTTTTTCTCCCTCCCTCCCCCCCTTCCTTTTTCTTTCATTTTTGCTGAAGTATTTTGAAGGGAATCCAGACCTCCTGTCATTTGCCCCAACATCCTGAGTGAGTTTCTCTGTAAAAATTCAGGCTGTGCTTCTTAGGGGACAGGTGTCTACCTCTCAGACAGTGGTAGGGATAATTGCACTCACTCCAAAATTCTTGACAACAGTCTCAAGCCCAGTCAGTCAGTCAAGGAGTCTGCCCTGGGGGCTGCCACGAGCTTGGCCTTCCCATGACTGACGACCAGTGGCAGGTGTGGGATGCACAGCCCACTCCTACTTGAACGGCTGGGGCTTAAAAGGCTCTGACCCCACAACCCTCCATGGGGCCCCCTTCCTCCACGCCTGGCCCTCCACGGACAGGCACTCTGCCCGGGCCACCGCTCAGTGAGGTCCGTGGACCAAGTGCCACACTCAGGGCTTCCAGTCAGCAAGAGACACTCTGCGAAAGGTGAAGATCTAGCCTAACACTGCTCATTACTCTCTCATTCAGTCAGTTCTTCATTCATCAAACATCTGTTGAGAGCTTTACTCTGTTACTTTATATCGATGAGGGAGTTGAAACTCAGAGAAGTCAAGGTAGCAGAGAATATGAGAAATAAAATATGCTGTATATATATATATATTATTATTATTTTTTTTTTTTTTGCTCAAGCTCACCCAAGGGAATATAAGAAATAAAATATGCTGTATATATATATATGTATATATATTATTATTATTATTGCTCAAGCTCACCCAGATCTCCAGCTGCAGCACAGGGTGCTTACCCCTCCACCTGTTCAGGCCCTCCTTCCCAGTTAAGCAACACCCTACTGATGGCCTTTGCTGCTTACCAACCACCTTTCATCTGATCCCTAAAATCTCCAGGTAGCTGTTGAGCTCAAACATGAATTTTCTTGCTGGCTAGTTCTTCACCATATAGTATGATTAAAGACTTTTGGAGCTGATAACCTTCCAAGTTTATTCTGCAAGTTAGTATAAATTTCGTCTTCCAGAGCCTGAAAATAATTTTAACAGGGAAGAAAAAGCACTTTGTGGTTCATTTGATATAAAATATGAATTCATGGGAGGAAGTAAGTCTGTTTCCATTCTCTAAAATTCTACAGAAAATTTTGGCTCTTGGCAAATAGTAACTAATGTTTCCAGTGACTTTGATCTTGATCTTAGATCCAGGTCCCCATCCTGCATTTACCCACAGAATTGCTCCTGAGGAAAGAACCAGACAGGATGTCAGGGTCCAGGTTTGCAGATGGCTTCAGCTGAAGAGATTGCTCGTGGAAGTCATGAGATCAACAGTCTAATTTTGGGAAGTCCTTTATCTCACAGATAGGTGGACTGAGCCCCACAGAGGGTCATATTCAGCTCAGCCTCATTGCCCCTACTGGCCAGTCCAGCAGATGCATTTTTGTCTAGAAAGTTCCCCAGCCATGCCAGGAAGGTGATGTGGACTTCCTATGGCCCTGCTAAAAATAAAAAAATCAGCTGGTGAGAATGAGGAGCTACAAAGTAGACAGGGAGTACTTCTTGTCGAAAAACATTATCTCGTGTAATTTTTTAAAATCTCCTTTAAGGAATAGGATTTTCATATATGCTCTGTAATAAACCACACTTACCTATTACGTAACTTACAGAATGTTAAGAAAAGGGAAAATAGGGCTTCCCTGGTGGCTCAGTGGTGAAGAATCTGCCTGCCATGCAGGGACACCGGTTCGGTCCCTGATCCAAGAAGATTCCACTTTGCCGTGGAACAGCTAAGCCTGTGCCGCACAGGTGCTGAGTCCACGCGCTGCAGCTACTGAGGCCCGTATGCCTAGAGCCTGTGCCCCGCAGCAAGAGAAACCGCTGCCGTGAGAAGCCCTCGCGCCTCAAGAAAGAGTACCCCCGCTCGCTGGCAACTGGAGAAAGCCTGAGCAGAGCAGTGATGACCCTGCACAGCCTTAAATAAACATATAAATAAATGTTAAAAAAAAAAAAAGAGAAACCAGCTTCAAGCCTCTGTTCAGCAAAGATTGGAATGGACAAGAAGCTGTGAGATTATGTTAATGAGATGGGGAGAGAGTAGGGTTTCTTCTCTCAATTAGAGAAAAAGAAAGGCAGTTACAAACTGTGGCATAAACCCAAATATCTTATAAGAAAGTCCTGGCCCAAAGTCGAAGGAAGCTAAAATGTAGCATGATTTTGAGAGATGTATGAAGGTAAGAAAGAATATTCCATTTGCCACATTCTTCTTAAGTGACTTGTAGAGTAAGAAGTTGTGGCCTCTTCCAGTGAATAGTTTTTATAATCGCTATATTGTCAATAGAGCATTGACTAACTTTTCAGCTTTGAGAATCTACTTATAGATAAAATGGGGAAGACAAATATGTTTACAGAACAAGAATGGAAATGTGATCAATCTCAGCAATGTACAAAGTGGACAGAGGCTGAGAGAAGTGGGGAGGAGCGGGAGAGAGCTTGCTGGGGGTTCTCATACTCGCCTGATATCACAGAAGTCCATGTACTGCACAGCACTGATGAGGGAGTCAGGTGAGGTTTGAAGCTTATTCCTGAAGTTACAAATTCGGAATAACTAACAGAAGAATTAAAGAGAACTCATGTAGCTGTTAAAGGAGTTCAGAACACGCCACTCCAAATTATGCCCTTTGGCACGTTGATGATTTTGAACAGAAGGCAATTGAGAACAGTAGGTGTGGAAGGGCACTCTGATCTCCCCGCTTTCTAGCTCAAATCAGGTCCATTTATGTCAATTAATTCTTAAACCAGCTTACAGAACCTAAGAGGGGAGGAAGAAGTTTTTCCTCCTCTACATTATCACAAATTGGATGGAGGGAAGGGAAGAGGAAACAGTATAATTTATATCATAATTTTTCAGGATGGGCAGTTAATAGTGGGCCTTCCCCAGTAGCTCAGCTAGTAAATAATCCACCTGGAATGCAGCAGACCCTGTTAGATTCCTGGGTCGGGTAGATTCCCTGGAGAAGGGGCTACCCACTCCAGTATCCTTGCCTGGAGAATCCCTGTGGACAAAGGAGCCTGATGGGCTACAGTCCATGGGGTCGCAACGAGTCGGACATGACTGATTAACTAAGCACAAAGAAATAGTAATATAAGTATAAAGATTGTTCCCAGAACTACAGTTAGAAGTGGTTAAAACTGGTAGCCTCTGGGAAGTTTTGTACTAGAAGTGAGCTTAGGGTTTAGGCAGAGACACTGTTCTGATGTCATATAAGTGATTGTTTTGGTAAAAGAAACAAAAAGTTGTATTGATCAGCAACAACATTTTTTTAAAGGAACAACATAATCAGATATCTTAGAGAATCCTAGTTAATCCAGTTTTTGAAATTTTAGGCAAAGGAACATTTCTCTGATGAGGAAATGCTAAATATAATTGCAGAGTTTTCCTTACCCAGAATTTTAAATATAGCCTGTAAGCATTTTTAATTTTCCTAAATTTGCCTTTATGCAGGAGGAAAGAACTAGTTCCTGCTCTGATAGTGATACTTAAATGCCACATTTGTTAAGAGAGATCTTGGGGTTTTTTGGAGGTGAGACGCAATGAAGTACTCTGAAGTACTTCTGGATTAATCCAGAATTTAGCTTACTTACTATAACATTTAGACTCTTGGACAGAATTTTCAGCTTATTTTTTTTCCCCATCTGAACACACCTCTGATTTTAGAATGCCAGTCACTGAAAACTAGCATTTAATATATAAACATTCACTTTGGGTGGATCCATTTCCAAGGTCGGCCCTCACCCACCCACGCCCATACACACTGGGATTGCGCGGTGCGGGGCTGAGGTGCCGGCTGGGATGTGTGCTCCTGCACGCTGGGCAAGAGGTGCCGCCCGCACAGGGGTGTGCCTCCGGTGCCATCTCCCGGGTGTGATGCTGATTTAGAGCATGTTTTCCTTTTCTTCTCTCCAGGAAGGCCCTTATGTCTACTTGTCTATGGTGGGAAACATCACAGACTCAGATGCCTTGATCGCTTCATTGTGTAAGTAATGTAAAACGTTGGCACTTGCCACATTTGAGGGGTCAATTCCATATGGCTGTCCATTAAATGAGTACCTGTATCCCACGTTGTACGATTCTGTTTGCATGAAATGTCTGAAAGAGACAGATCCATGGAGACAGATGACAGATTAGTGGGTGCCTGGGGGTGCAGGAAGGGAGCGGGATTTGGCCAGAAATGGGGAATGACTAACAGTGGGTACAGGTTTCTTTCGGGAAGTAGAAACTAATATAAAGTGAGGTTGTGGTGATTCAAATCTGGGAATGTACTAAAACTTGTTGAATTATACACTTTAAACAGATTTAAGAAAAAAACAGACGTGGCACATGTATTATATCTCAATAAAGCTATATTTTAAAATGTTTGCAGTGAGTGCAGATTGAGGAGTCTGCAGTATTTAAACTGGGTGTTTTCCATACTTTAACATTTATTTGTATATAAATGTATATATATTGTACGGGCTTCCCAGGTGGCTCAGATGGTAAAGAATCTGCCTGCAATGCAGGAGACCTGGGTTCGATCCCTGAGTCAGGAAGATCCCCTGGAGAAGGGCATGACAACCCACTCCAGTATTCTGGAGCATTCCATGGACAGAGGAGCCTGGTGGGCTACAGTTACATATATATATTCTTGTAGATAATTTCCAGAACTCTTCCTGCTCTGCAGAGATATTAACTGGTTTTCCTTAGTGATCCAGTGGTCAAGAATCCACCTTCCAATGCAGGGGACACAGGTCCGATGCCTGGTTGGGGAACTAAGATCCCTTATGCCTCAGAGCAACTAAGTGTGTGTGCTGCAACACAGACCCAGCACAGCCAAACAAAGGGACACAGATTGCTTGGGGTTCTTGTTAAAAGGCAGATTCTGATTCAGAGGGTCTGGGGTAAGGCCTTCTGGATACTGATCTGTGGACTGTCCTTTGATACACCAGGATGTAGCACTTGTTAAAGATGGTAAGGAAGACTTTATTCCACAGAGACCACAGCAGTGGGAGAGATTGGCTCTACCCTTAATACAGGGACGTGTGTTCACGTTCAGTCACTCAGTCGTGTCTGACTCTTTGCAACCCCATGGAGTATAGCCTGCCAGGCTCCTCTGTCCATGGGATACTCCAGGCCAGAATACTGGAGTGGGTGGCCACGCCCTCCTCCAGGGGATCTTCCCAACCCAGGGATCAAATTCACGTGTCTTACATCTCCTGCATTGGCAGGCAGGTTCTTTGCCACTAGTTCCACCTGGGAAGCCCCCAGATGGAATTCTCTGGGCAGGAATGCTGGTGAGGGTTGCCATTTGCTTCTCCAGTGGATCTTCCTAACCCAGGGATTGAACCCAGGTCTCCTGCATTGCAGGCGGATTCTTTACTATCTGGGCCACCAGGGAAGCCCTAAATACAGGGATGGGTGGAGACTTATAGGCTGGGAACAGGGTCAGAGACAGTGGATCAGTTCAGTTCAGTCGTTCAGTCGTGTCCGACTCTTTGCAAGCCCATGAATCACAGCACGCCAGACCTCCCTGTCCATCACCAACTCCTGGAGTTCACTCAGATTCACGTCCATCGAGTCAGTGATGCCATCCAGCCATCTCATCCTCTGTCGTCCCCTTCTCCTCCTGCCCCCAATCCCTCCCAGCTTCAGAGTCTTTTCCAATGAGTCAACTCTTCGCATGAGGTGGTATCTGAGTTAAATTCACCCATTCCAGTCCATTTTAGTTTGCTGATTCTGGATGGAAAATTATTAAAAAAGAAACATCAAGGCTGGGGGACTGATGATGGACTCAACAGGATCCTTGCTAAAGGCATGCTGGGGTATTGATATAAAGGGTGGGGGATGAGGAATTAGATTCTATATCAGGAGTGATTGGTAATCTACACTCCCTGTTTATCGCAGCAGTATCTATTATACAACAGCCAAGACATGAAACAACCTGAGTGTCCTTTGACAGGTGAGTGGATAAACAACCTGCATTGTATTTATCCGACTCTTCAACCCCATGGACTGTAGCCCGCCAGGCTTCTCTGTCGATGGAATTCTCCAGGCAAGAATACTGGAGTGGGTTGCCATTCCCTTCTCCAGGGGATCTTCCCTTCCCATGGATCAAACCTGGGTCTCCTGCATTGCAGGTGGATTCTTTACCACCTGAGCCACCAGGGAAGCAGAATATTATTCAGCCGTAAAAAGAAGGAAATCCTGCAGTTTGTGATGACATAGATGGGCTTTGAAGAACATTATGCCAAGTGGTAGAAGCTAGAAAAAAAAAAAGAAAACTACAGTATCTCATTTTTATGTGGAATTTGAAAAACTGAAACTCATTTTAGAGAAGGATCAGATTTGTGGTTACCAGAGGCAGGGGCTGGGGAGTGGCGGAATTAGATGAAGATGTTCAAAAGGTACAGACTTCTAATTATACAATAAATTCTTACTAGGAATGTAATGGGAGAAGGCAATGGCACCCCACTCCAGTACTCTTGCCTGGAAAATCCCATGGACGGAGGAGCCTGGTGGGCTGCAGTCCATGGGGTCGCTGAGTCAGACACGACTGAGCGACTTCACTTTGACTTTTCACTTTCATGCATTGGAGAAGGAAATGGCAACCCACTCCAGTGTTCTTGCCTGGAGAACCCCAGGGATGGCGGAGCCCAGTGGGCTGCCGTCTATGGGGTCGCACAGAGTCGGACACGACTGAAGCGACTTAGCAGCAGCAGCAGGAATGTAATGGATGAGACAGTTAATACGATTAACACTGCTGTGTGGCATTTATAAAGCTGTTGAGAGAATAAATCACTAAGGTTACTCAGCAGGATTCTTGGGCCAAGCTCAGAACCCAAGGTGCTGGGGCCGGTTAAGAAAAAGCGTCGCCGCCGCTCGCGTCCTCATCTCTGCCCTGTGGCAAAGGCCACGGCCATGGCTTGGCTCCTGGATGCCTCCTCCAGCTCTGCTGTGCCTCTTCCTCTAAACCTCTGCCCGAGCCTGCCGGTCACTCACAGGATAAAGGACAAGGATCACATTGGGTTTGTTAATGCTCTGCTTGTCCTTTCCCTCCCTTTATAAGCATTGAACCTGCAAAGAGATGGGCAAAGTTAAGTGGTAGATGAGAGGCCAGAGATCTGGTACACTGCGGCGGGCAGATAGCAGGGCCTGCTTCCCCTTCCCACCCCGCCTTCCTCTCCAGCATTGATGCTGCTCCCCCGGCCCCCACTTTCACACACACGCACGCACGCACGCACGGGCACACATCCTGTCTCCCTCAACTTGCTGAATTATCTGTAGTTTCAGACACACCAAGCGCTCTCAGCCCCAGGCTTTTGCTCAAACTTTCCCCCTGAAACAGCTCTCCCTCCCCTATTCAGGGCTCGCCTCCTATGATTTAAGACCTGAGATTTTTTGTTTGTTTGTTTCTCCATGAAATGCATTTTATTTCTGTAATTCAGATTATTTCTTAGCACAAGTTCCAGAAGAGACCATTTGATTTAGGGAGGGAGAGCTGTGTTTCAGTTCTTACACACTTCCCGAGATGGGGGCAACTGATGCACCCCTCGAGGGTCTCTGTGGGGCTCGTGTTAAGTGACCCCCCTCCTCTAACTGGCCCTTGAGACTGGACCGGGTACCTTTTGAGACAGAAATGAATGGTGGGCTGGCCACTGATCTGTGGGGTGCTTATGCTCACTTCATCGCCTTGATTGCTGGCGGTTGGACGGCATCTTCGACTCGATGGACATGAGTGTGAGCAAACTCCAGGAGATGGTGAAGGACAGGGAAGCCTGGTGTCCTGCAGCCCGTAGGGTCGCAAAGAGTGGAACACAACTGAGCGACTGAACACCAGCAGTGGAATGTCTGGGAGTAAGAGAAAAGCCTCAGATTAAGATCCAGCGTTGCGTGTGCCTTGACTCCTGGTAAAATCCAGGGGTCCTCAGATGCCCTCAGTGCACGGCCCCACCCCACCCTGCCTGCCTGTATAATGGAAGTCTAGACAAGCAGCCCCCCAGCCCCACGCCCTCCCGGCTCACGGACCAGCAGGCGCCTGTCTGTCCCTAAGGAGCCGGCTTCAGTGCCCTGCCAGGCCTCAGAGTTACTCCAGCAGGCCAGCCACGTGGCCCGTGGGAGCAGGGCTCCCCCACCCTGGTGTTAGTGCAGAGCCCGCCTCGCACGGCCCCTCCCTGTTCCCTCCGTGTCCTAGTGCGGCCGCCCTCCGTGGCCCGAGTCCTCCTCTCCGAGCCTGCGAGTGTCACATCACCGAGGAGCGGCTGTCAGCCTCATCCGCCCGGTGTCGCCCGCCTGTTGTGTGCTGAGCCGCCCCATGAGCCCAGGGTGACTCCCTCCCTCCCCTGTAGGGTGAGGAGGAGGTGATCAGAGCCCCTCCTCTCCTGGTCTGTGCAGGGCCTCCCTGGCCCCATTCTCTGTCCCCGTCACTTACTGTGTGAGCCACCAGCAGGCAGACTTCGTGTTCTGTGCTAGGCATGCTTGAGGTCTAGCACAGAGGTGTCTATGTGCTACAAAAATTGTTGAATTAAAGAAGGAAATGGGGACTTCCCTGGTGGTTCAGTAGCTAAGACGCCCTGCTCCTGATGCCCTGGGTTCAGTCCCTGGTCAGGGGACTAGATCCACATGCTGCAATTAGGAGTTCCCATGCTGCTCCTAAAGATCCCACGTGCTGCAGCAAAGTGCAGATCCCTTGTGCCACAGCTAAGACCCAGCACAGCCAAATAAATAATTTTTTTTTTTAATGAATGGATAGGGTTATTTTTGTGAATGTCTGAATACCCACTAATCTCTTCGCTCCTGAAGCACTGACCTTTCACTTGTGATATTTTCTTAGATTTCGGGTTCACTAGGTGCTGTATTCCACCTGTTGCATCTGTGTTTAAATTTAAAGGGAAAACTTTTGCTTTCAGTATTAGTTGTTTTCTGGTGAGGTCACGGCTGGCAGGCAGCTAAGGACAGGCTGGACGCCTCTGCCGGTTGTATCTGCCACTCATAGAATGTCCGCTCAGCGTGTGTCTCTGTGTTATCTCATTTAAGAGCTCACTCTGTTTACTGGCCTGTCCTTTCCCTGAGGACAGCCTTTCATCAGAAACCTCTGTCCCCAGCCCCGGAGGGACCCTAACTCTAACCATTAAGAGACTGTTGTTTTGTGCTGTTCAGACCAATCAGTCAGATCATGTAGCTAATTTTGGACCATTCATAGCTTTCCTAAGTTATGGGAGAACCGTGGGAGCAGGGGTCATCCACAAAGAGGGTGAAGCAAAGAGGTGGGGGCTTTGGGTTTTTCCGCGCCCCCCCCCCCCACTGGTTATGTGAGATCTTAGGACCAGCATGTATTACTTTGGTAAACAGAAAAAGAAAGAGATCAAGACAGAGAAAGAGGAGGGAGAGGAGGAGGAAGGAAAGAAGAGAGAAGGAGGGAAGGAAATATGACTTCACGCAAGGCCCACGGTCCAGCACTAAAAAGACTGTCTGACCTCATGGTGCTTTCTGGAAGAAACCATCCTGATAATGGGGTCTGAAAAGATTTCTTAGTGCACACCTACCGCCCGGTCAGCACAACTGAGGCTTTTGTGGTGGCTGTTGTTAGTGAATACTGTGTCTGTAGCAGACTGAAATGCCTGCTTTGTCCATTTCAGATTCATTCTGTAGTCCAGGCTGTGTTGCTCCCCTACCCTCCTTGCTGGCCCCTCAACACTCAATTCCTCTTCAGTTATTAATAAACGTGTTTTTATAAACATTTCCTGAACAGTAATTTTCCCACGTCTAATATAAACTTTATATTGAAATTTTAAAGTTAGGAATTATAATGCATCTACCAAGATAATTACTAAAGATTATCTTTGCAAAGTCTGACTGTGTCGAACTGATTTAGAATTCTGCTGCTTATGATGAAAAAGGAGGAAGTGAAGAAGCCACGCCTGTGAAAGCACTTTGGAAAATGCACATTGTTTTACAAATATAACGTGATGTTGTTTTCATTACTGGTGTCCGGTGGTAATGGGTTTTTGTCTCAGGACCCCTCTTTCCTTCCACTAAGGCATCATGAAGACTGTAGAGAGAATGGAAGTTCAGTTATTCTTTTTATCTCCTCCAAACGGGGTCAGGGGGAGGTCATTTCCACCAACTGTCATAAAAATAATTGCCAGATGAGTAACAAAATGTATTTTGTTTTTAGGGAAGGAATATGGCAAAGCTGATGCAAGATGGCTTAATTTTGATCCAACCATCGTGTCTGTGGAAATTCTGACGGTCATCCTGGGTGGATCTCTGGCACTGGTCCTCGTTTATGCCATCGTCAAAGAGAAACATTATCGGTAAGTGCTCTTCCCTCTCTGGCTGGAAAGAGGAGAAACACCAGCTGTCCTGATGCCAAAGTGACATGTGGAGTGGATGACGGCCACCGTTCTTTGTTAGACGAAAAGTAGAGTAGAAAATCATTTGATGTAGTGTAATTTCGGATCGGTCAAAATAAAAAACACTAGAAATATGATGGCTGTGACCACCTTGATGCTGGATAGACAAGCACAGGGTTAGCAGCTTTGGGTGACTGGCCACCAGTATTGTGGAAAATCAAAGGGTAGTTATTTTCATCTTCCGCCCCCAAGTCATTCTAGAAACTTCTCTTCCACGTGCCACAGAGAGAAGTCTCTTAAGTAATTCTGAGGTGGACATGCAAGATAAATAGGTCTTTTCAGAAGCAGCCTATAGAAGGTGTGAGGAAGGCAGAAGAGTGGGGAGATGGAGGAGAAGGACGGCAGATTAGCCATCCATCAGTCAGGCCCCGAAGCTGTGAACTCCGCCCCCTCCCTCCCTTTCCTTCCTCTCCTCCTTAGGGACAGAGTGACCTGGGACGCACAGGTTGCTTTCCTGGGAATGATTCCCAGGGAATGGTTTTAAACTCATGGCAGCTGGGCACAGTGGCATTCCATTTTCCACCATCTTGGATCAAAGCAGTCTGTGCAAAACTTCATCATGAAGTTTCAGACTTGAAAGAAACCTCAAAAGTCATTTGCTCTACTTGCCCTGCCCAATTTTACATGCAGAGTTGGTAGGAAAAATTTCCTCTGGGTGCCTATAGTTGCTGTTCCGTCACTCAGTTGTGTCCGACTCTTTGTGACCCCGTGAACTGCAGCATGCTAGGCTTCCCTGTCCTTCACTCTCTCCTGGAGCTTGTTTCTGGGCGCCTTACATGTCCATGATCGTGGCTGTGGATTCGCTACATTTACCTATGTGTTTATTATTTCAAACATTTTCACACATATGCATTGCTGAATATGTACCAGGCACAGTGCTTTATCTACATATCTCATTTAATCTCCACAATATTATTTGAGGTGGTTGTTGTTTAGTTGCTAAGTCATGTCCGACTCTACAGACCCCATGGGCTGTAGCTTGGCAGGCCCCCTCTGTCTATGGGATTTTCCAGGTCACAATATTGGAGCAAGTCGCCATTCTCTCCTTCATATCTTCCCGACCCAGGGATCGAACCCCAGTCCCCTGCATTGTCAGGTGGCTTTTTAGCACCGAGCCACCAGCAAAGCATTATTCAAGGAAGGGGCTGTTATTAGCCTTTTTCCAACAGGTGAGATTGGAGCTTATAGGTTCACATCCAGCTCTCTCTTTTGTGACTTCATTAAACCTTCCAAGGGATAGGACTGGATACCCAAGAGACCTTCTTTAACTCCGAGCATAATCTAGAGAGGGTACTGTTGCTTCTCCGAGGAAAGTGTCTCTTTGTTGTGTCCGACTCTTTGTGACCCCATGGACCCACCAATTTCTCTGCCCGTGGGATTCTCCAGGCAAGAATACCAGAGTGGGTTGCCATTTTCTTCTCCAAAGGAAAATGAAAGCATGGGTCTTCATCAGTGATCAACTTGCCCCATCAAGGGAACTCTGTGTGAAACCTGAGGTCCCCCTTCAGGGAGGTGATCTGCTGTGGGAGATGATGTTGGTACAGCTGGCAGTTTCATCGCTGTCTCTTTCTCTCTAACAGGCATTTCGTGCAGATTACCCTGAGTGTGTGTGAATTGTATGGCGGGTGGATGACCTTCTGCCCAGACTGGCTTATGGGAAGCCCCAACCTCAACACCAACAGTTGGCTCTACTTTTGGGTCTATCTGGTATTTTTCAATGGTATTTGGGTTCTGATCCCAGGACTGTTACTGTGGCAGTCATGGGTAGAACTCAAGAAAATGCATCACAAAGGATCTAATTCACGCAAGAAGTTTCAGTGAATTTCCAAAGTCATAAACACTGTCAGCTTGCTTTATGAGAATGAATCCTTTTTGTTGGGCCAAAATGTAATGCATTCCAGTCTGTGCTTTTCTTTTTTTATTGTCATTTTGGAACAACCTAATTGATTTCAGTGGAATCAATTTCAAATGGACTGTAAGGTTGACGACTTTTTACTGTTGTTTTTTTCCAGTTAAATGGCAATACAGGGAATAGAATAAATTTTAGAATAAAACACATTTAATTATATCCTTTTATGGCTAACATTAATTGTTCTACATTAATAAAGCCAATTATCATGAAATGCCATAGAGCATGTTATATTAATTTTATATTTCAAAGAACTTATTGTTGCTTCAACTTCTGATTTTCCCACCAGTCTTTTGATTACTAAAGTGAAACCAGAAATGAAATGAATGCTTCTGTTTTGTGTTTGAACTGTAGCAAACTTGTGAAGCCAACAAAAAAAATGACAGTCGAAGGAGTTCATGAGTGGGTTAACTCCTCATGGGTGAACACTGGGGTTTCACCAACAGCTGATTAATTTATATCTGTTCTCTTGCAAGGAGGAAGATTTGAAATACCTTACAAAAATACGATAAAAAGTAAATCAGGAAATAGGGACATAGGGAGAGTAAGAGTGAGAAATAATAAGATGAAGGTAAAGTTAATATGCAGAAAGGCATGCCATGATGTCATGTGTAATTGATACAAGTGACACATAAATTTGACATTTACCTTCAGTGTCAAGAGGGAAACACTGCCACACGCTGTTGCAGCAACACTCGTTTTGGCTGACGTTGCAGCAGTTCTGTCCAGGGTGGGGAGCGGGTACTCACTTAACTTGTTGAACGCCTGCTTTTCTTCTAGCCTCTTAGCTCACGGATGCATTCTCTGCCTGGAAGGGTTGCCTGGCACAGGCGTGCACCAGGCACTCGCTTGGCCGTCGTGGCTGCCGTCATTCAGCTCCGCCTTTGTCCCACCCCTGTCCAGGTTTCCTCTTACCACGCAGACAGCTGCAGGTACAGTCCTGGATGCCAAATTGGTTTCACCTTTTGAGGTATTTGTGAGAGGTTTGAAGGGTGAAAGCATGGAGACCGTTTTCAACTGTTCCTTTCCGTTGTTGTTTTTCTGTTCTCCGGTGACAGGGAATGTCTATGGAATTCTCCTGCTTAAAATACTTAATCACTGTTTTCTATGCTTATATCTTGAATAATACTTGACTACGATATTTGTTGAATACTGAATGAATATGGGCAAGTACGCTTGAGGAATATTACATTGGCACATTAAAGACTTCAGAAGTTCTGCAGTATGAAGCGAGATTAATTTGTTAAGCCCAACTTTCCCCAACATGTATCAGACCACTTTAACAAATGAGATGGTTGTTTCATGGAACATCAGGTAGGGGGAAGCTCTGAGTAACAGAGCCCAATTTTCATGGGATTAAAAACAAACCAGTAAATAATTAAAGTAGCATTAAAAAAAATGTCATTTGGTATAGCATTCTAATATTTAGGGGAAAACAGAAAGATATTCAAGTCTTACACAGAAAACAAAGACAACTATAAAACACTGAGAGAATTTAAATAAGACCTAAATAAGCAAGAGAGATATGCCATGTTCGTGGATTTGGAAGAGTTAATATTGTAAAGAAGTCAGTTCTCCCCAAATTGATCTATAGATTCCATGTAATCCCAATTAAAATCCCGACAGATTTATCTGTTTGCCATTTTTAAAATAAGTTGATTTTAAGATATTTTTTGGCACTGCAAAGGGCCAAGAAGGCTAAGACAATGTTGTGAGAGCTCAGAGCTGCAGGACTTACTTTACCAGACATTAAGTCTTAGTATAAAGCTGCAGTAATTACTGCAATGTAGTATTGGAACAGGAAAACCAGTGAGTAGACAGACCCAGGAAGCAGACAAGAGAGACCAGAAACAGACCTTCCTGTATGGACTCTGGATTTAGGACGAAGGTACCACTGCAGAGCAATGGGGAAAGGATACTCTTTTCAGTAAATGGTGCCGGGTCAGTTGCATATCCATGTGGGGAATATGAATTTTGATCCTTACCTCACACCATGCATAATATCAACTCCAGGTGAATTGTTGATTTTAATATGAAAGGCAAATAATAAAGCTTCAAGAAGTAAAAATAGGAGAATATACCCTTTAAAAAGATTCAAAACCAGCAATAAGTTTGACTACTTTAAAATCAAGTGTTGATACTTTTGGATTATCAAAATCCACCATTAAGAGAAAAAAAAGGAAGCCAGAAGGTAGAAGACATTTGTAGTACATATAGCTGACGACCTATCCCAATGAGTGAATCAATTAGACAAAGACATGCAATTTAATAGAGAAAAGTTGCTTAGATAATTTGACTAAATGCTTCACAAAAGAGAAGGGATTTGGGGAATGATAATTAAGGCCACAAGATGTTGCTGTGTGCTGCTGTGGCTAGTCACTCAGTCATGTCTGACTCTTTTCAGCCCCATGGACTGTAGGCCACCAGGCTCCTCTGTCCATGGGGATTCTCTAGGCTAGGATACTGGAATGGATTTCCCATGCCCTCCTCCAGGGGATCTTCCCAACCCAGGGATCAAACCCAGGTCTCCCACATTGCAGGCGCATTCTTTACCTACTGAGCTACCAGAGACCTGTTAAAATGGCTAAAAATGAAAAGACTGACAATGATGAGTATTGGTGAAGACGCAGGACCACTGGACTTCTCATACACTGCTGGTGGAATGTAAAGTGGAAAACTGTTTTGAAATGGAACTGAGCATGTGCATGCCCTAAAACCCAGCTTACGTATGCTTCACAGAAGTGCTTACTCTGTGCACCAGAACGGCAGCATTATTCATTATAACTTCAAACCAGAACCAACCTAGATGAATAAATTGTGGGGTGTATATATATATATATATATATATATATATATATATATAGGACTGTAAATACATACAGTGAAAATTCCAGTATGAAAATTAACAACCTACTTCTGATAATCATGGATGCATTGCACAAAAATAATTATAAGTAAAAGAAGCCAGAGCAAGAGGGTACATATTGTATGATTCAATTTCTGTAAGCTTCAAAAGCAGATAAACTAGGGGAATTCCCTGGCAGTCCAGTTGGTTAGGATACCTTGCTTTCACCGCTGAGCTGGAGGGTTCAGTTCCTGGTCAGGAACTAAGATCTCACAAACCACACATTAGGAAAAAAGTGTAAAAAGAAAAAAAAGTGTGTACATGTCAATCCCCATCTCTATGTATGAAAGAAATAACTAATGAGAACAAAGAACTCTATCTACATTGAAGGAAATCCTGAAAAAGAGGGGATATATGTATGTGTATAGCAGATTCACTCTGCTGTACAGTAAAAATTAACATTGTAAAGCAACTATACCCCAATAAAAATTAATTTTTAAAAAATGGATGAAACTGTGGTGTTGGAAATCAGGACAGAGGTTGCCTCTGGGGAAGAGGGTGGGGATAGTGATGGGGAGAAGTCACGAAGGGGCTTCTGAGATGCTGGTAGTTTTATTTTTTTCATTTCAGTGGTGGTTATAATTTGTGATAATTCATTCAGCTGTACCTGTATGAATGGTGTACTTTTCTCTGTGTATGTTATACTTCAACTTAAAAAGTTTATTTGTTGAGATTACTGGTATAAAGACCTGAAAAAATGTCTCCCCCAGGCCCTCGTGAAGAGCATGCGGTGTCCTTGACAGCAGTTTTGAGCACGACTGGGGCTGCTCTAACAGTGTCCCCCACGTGGGCTGAAGGCAGGATGCCAGAGAGAGTCTGGATCAGCCTTTCTATGAGGGATTACTAGCTGTTTCCAGTACTTTGCTCTCTGCTGATCTGGCTCAAGCCACGGGTAAACAGAGTAGAGAAAAATGGACGGGCTTACAGATCGTGCAGGCAGTCCTAAAAATACGACTTTTCTCAACTGAGCTTTTGCTGAGTATTGGATGGGAGAGAAATGGAGCTTACAGACTCTGACAGGACCCTGGGGGACAGATGCATTTTACTGCCAAGTAAGGACCTGAATGTTTGAACAGTGAATGGGAAGGATTGGTGTCCCCATATGAATGAGTTATGAATTGCTTATATTAAAGGCAGCAGGTCACTGAACAGAAGCCTGTCTCCCTGTGACAGGGAGCTAGGGGCAAGGTGACAGGGGTAATACTGTATTTCATTAACTCTGAGATAGGTATTTTCCACCCACATTTTAACATTTTAAAAATGAGAATGCGTTTTACAGCTGATGTGTCATAATTGAGTTGGCCATGTTTTTTGTTTCAAAAATATAATCATCTATAATTACATCTTGAAAGTGAAAGTTACTCAGTCATGTCCGACTCTTTGGGACCCCATGGACTATCCAGTCCATGGACTTCTCCAGGCCAAAATACTGGAGTGGGTAGCCATTCCCTTCTCCAGGGGATCTTCCCAACCCAGGGATTGAACCCAGGTCTCCCACATTGCAGTGGATTCTTTATTAGCTGAGCCAGCAGGGAAGCCCTATGGCATCTTAGATTCAATTGAATAAGTCACTACCTTCAATATTGTTCCTCTCTTCAAGGGTGAATATCTCCAACTACTTGCATTCAAATATATCTTAAGTCTAAATTTTACTTGGGACCTTAGGAATCATTTACTCCAGTATCTGCCCCACCCCCACACCCCCATTCCATCACATTTGTTTCCTAGGAGCTGGCCATAGAAGGCATATTTTGATGATTTGCCTATCAAATGATTTGCAATGAGTTATGAATTGCTTATATTAAAGGCAGCTAGATTCCTGCAAACTGTCCATCCTTTCTCAATGTTTATACCATAAATTTCCTCTGTGCACTCCTCCTTTCCAAGTAATGTTGAGGCAAATATCAGCATAATCCATCCAAAATCAGAGTCTAAATGATGTTTTCTTGGCTTTAATTATGTCACCTCTACAGTCCTGAAGTGCTAGCACTGAGGCTTTAGGAAAAGTCTACAGGCTGCAATGTTGTTCAGTCGCTGAATTATGTTTGATTCTTTGCAGCCCCACGGACTGTAGCCCACCAGGCTCCTCTGTCATCCAGTATCTCTCAGAGATTGCTCAATTTCATGTCCATTGTGTCGGTGATGCTGTCTCAGTTCAGTTCAGTTGCTCAGTCGTGTGTTTGCAGCCCCATGGACTGCAGCACCCCATGGGGTCGCAAAGATGCTATCTAACCATTTCATAAAACTTTATCCAAAAAAGGCTTGACGGAAACCAAAATGCACAAAGTTTGGAGAAGAATCCTTTGTTTTGTTTCTTTTCAAAGTATTCTTAAAATCCATGTACCGTTCTTCGTTATGGAAGCTGGAGTTTGGATCTAAAAATAATTTATAATGAGAATAATTGGATAAAGCCTTGAGAAAGGTTAACTGTTGCTGTCCTTACTCTTGTAAAACTCCCTCGAGGTCAATAAACACCCTGGCAGGCCTCCTCTACTCACTGTCCTTTTAGAAACTATATCTTCTCTCCCTTTCCACTGCCTTGACACTCCAGCCGACCCGACATAACAAAACCACTGCTTCACTGTAGGGTGCAGATCACATCCTTTAATTCATATTAAGGTGCTAGTAACTGATAGTGGTTGGATGTATCATCCTTCCTGGATGTATTTGCATTTTAAAAATATAATTGATCCATGCCCGTTGATAAAAAATGGAAAATCCAGATAAGCAAAAAGAAAAATAATTAACCCCCCCCAGTATCATCAGATAGGATCGCTATTACAAATTTAGTTTCCATTTCTCAAGCTGTTGCCTGTGCATGTATTAACATAGGTGGGAGAGGATACTTTTAACATGTGAAGAAGGGTTTTAACCTCCCCGCTCCCTTCCTCTCTCTCCCTTGCCCCAGATTTATCATCCAGGAACTAGCAGTATACTATACTTGTCCACACCGAACCAACTGTATAGAATTACAGAACATGCCCCCATCCTTGAGAAATTCATGCGTTCACAGAGGCTGATAGGTAGCAGTTATCATTTATTTTTGGAAACCAGTTTCCTTAGATGTTTATGTCCACACAGATCAAGTTGACATCTTAAAATATTGAATTGGCCACCTCCCAGCGCTTCAAGGGAGGGATCAAGTGTGCTGAGCGCGCTGCAGTGCTCCGTTTCAGGTGTTTAATCCCTTCCCCTTTGGAAGCCTCTCTCAGTCCCCCAGTCAGAAGAGGAGGACTCTGCATTCTTGTAGCCCTTGTCTGTGTCACTTAAGTGGCCTCGTATTATTTTATTATTTTTGATATCCACCTTCCCAGCTGCACATGGGCCCTTTAAGGCCACACTTAGAATCCTAGAATCATATATTGTTTAAAGGGGCCTTGAGCGGGGAGTAGGGGAAGAGGAATTGGGAGATTGGGATTGACATTTATACTCTTCCCTGGTGGCTCAGAGGTTAAAGCGTCTGCCTCCAATGCGGGAGACCCGGGTTCGATCCCTGGGTTGGGAAGATCCCCTGGAGAAGGAAATGGCAATCCACTCCAGTATTCTTGCCTGGAGAATCCCATGGACAGAGAAGCCTAGTAGGTTACAGTCCATGGGGTCGCAAAGAGTCGGACACGACTGAGCGACTTCACCTCACCTCACCTCATATATGAAATAGATGGCTGATGAGAACCTACTGTATAGCATGGGCGACGCAATGTTCTGTGGTCACCTAAATGAGAAGGAAATCTAAAAAATGGATGTGTGTATATATGTGTGTGTGTGTGTATATAACTGAATCACTTTGTTGTACAGCAGAAACTAATACAACATTGTAAAGCAACTATACTCCAATAAAAATGTTTTAAAAGGTGGGTGGGGCCTGGGTAGGTTCAGTTCACACCCAAGGAGATAAGGCTCAGAGAGGTTGGATAACCTGCCCAAGTCCACATAGCTTTTTAGTGAACTAGAACCTGAGGTGAGGTGAAGTCGCTCAGTCGTGTCCGACTCTTTGCGACCCCGTGGACTGTAACCTACTAGGTCTCTCTGTCCATGGGATTCTCCAGGCAAGAATACTGGAGTGGATTGCCATTTCCTTCTCCAGGGGATCTTCCCAACCCAGGGATCGAACCCGGGTCTCCCACATTGGAGGCAGACACTTTAACCTCTGAGCCACCAGGGAAGCCCAAAAAGTACTTCTCTGGGAGGGACTTCCCTGGGAGGCCATTGGTTAAGTCTTCACCTTCTAATGCCGTGGGTGCAGGTTTTATCCCTGGTCTGGAGCTAAGATTCCATGGGCCTCCTAGAAAACATAAAATGAAGCAACTTTGTAACAAGTTCAACAAAGACTTAAGAGATGCTCCACATCAAATCAGTACTTTTTCAAGTCCAACCGTGTTAGACATGTTGCCAGAAGCCTGCAAGCTATGAAAATCATTCAGTTTTGTGGATTTTTTAATGGTCAAAAAAATTCAACCTCAGTACATTTTTGATCATCTGGGTCTATTCATTATACTTGAGGAGCCTCTCAATTTCATTGTTCTGTGTTTGCTGATGATGCATTTTAGTTAAAAAAATAAATATTCTGTCTTGGCCTCTCATTTTTGATTTGCTGTTTTGTGCTAAAAGGAACCAGGCGCAGATTTTTGGCATTTCTTGGTTACATTCTGGGAGTCAGACTGCTTTTGGTCCCAGGGGTGCTGGAGGTGGGGTTGGTGCGATCTAATCACTAAGAACTGGAAGCAGGGTCTCACCCAGTTGGGTTGCAGGAATTGGGTGAGTCTCATTTGCTTCTGAGCGCCCAGAGTTTGAACTGTCTCGGTAAAGTCATTGCCCGTAGGGAGATGGGACCGCAAATTCATGCTCCCTGCAACAGCGACATCTGGCGGCCGTGGGGTAATTTGAGAGGCTGATCTGTGGGTTCTGACGAGATGCCCCGGTTGTATTTATTAATAGCAAAGCAATTGTCACTGTGGAAGCCACTGCCCTTTCCCGGGGAACCCCGTTTCCTCCCATGACACGCCCAACTCTAGCCACCCCACACCCAGGACGCACCTGCAGCAGCTTCCTGCCTCCTGGGGGCCCCTCTCCTCCTAGCCCCACTAGCTGCATGGGTGCGAAGAAGGGGACTTGGGCCATCTGGCAAGGGCCAGCCGCCAGCGGCCATGGTAGGGCAGGCCTGGCCTGCATTCTGGAGCTTGCAGGCCAGTGATTTACTGCCCGCTTGGGCATCAGGTGGCTGGGGTATTTTTAGTGTCCCACTCTGGAAAGTGTCAGTAGTTCACTAGCCCGAAGTTCTGTTCTGTGTAGAAAGGGTTCCGTGATCATGATCGAAATCCGTATACTCTCACCCTGCCTGCCTTGCTTTTGTTGTCGTTCAGTCGCTCAGTCGTGTCCGACTCTTTGCGACCCCCTGCACTGCAGCACGCCAGGCTTCCCTGTCCTTCACCATCTCCTGGAGCTTGCTCAAGCTCATGTCCATTGAGTCAGTGATGCCATCCAACCATCTCATCCTCTGTCGTCCCCTTCTCCTCCTGCCCTAATCTTTCCCAGCATCAGGGTCTTTTCCAATGAGTCGGCTCTTCGCGTCAGGTGGCCAAAGTATTGGAGCTTCAGCATCAGTCCTTCCAATGAATATTCAGGGTTGATTTCCTTCAGAATGGACTGGTTTGATCTCCGTGCAGTCCAAGAGGCTCTCAAGAGTCTTCTCCAACACCACAGTTCTTGCTTTGCTAAGTCACTTCAGTCGTGTCCGACTCTGTGCGACCCCATAGACGGTAGCCCACCAGGCTCCCCCGTCCCTGGGATTCTCCAGGCAAGAACACTGGAGTGGGTTGCCATTTCCTTCTCCAATGCGTGAAAGTGAGAAGTGAAAGTGAAGTCGCTCAGTCGTGTCCGACTCAGCGACCCCATGGACTGCAGCCCACCAGGCTCCTCCGTCCATGGGATTTTCCAGGCAAGAGTACTGGAGTGGGGTGCCATTGCCTTCTCCGGTTCTTGCTTTAGAGTCTGGCTATTCCTGACATCATATTAAGGGCTTTGAGATGTCCTGCAGTAGAGAAACCTGTGTAATTCCATTAAATCTAGCACCTCCCAAGCTTGTTGGACCATGGAACCCTCTTTTCAGGCCAACAGCCCTTCACAACCTTCAGAACCGGTGGTTCACAGATCCAAGCTTGGGGTGTGCTGGCCCACATGCCACAGCCACGTCGTGAGAGCTGTCAGCTGCCTTGACTCATGGCTGCGTCCACACCCCAGATGGCATCTCCTTGGACGCCAGTTGCTCCCAAAAGTGAACCTGAGCTCATCGTGAGTCAGCCCCGCCTGGACCATTGCCCCAGTCCTAATCCCACTCCGCCCTGGCTCTCCAACACCTCCCAGCCTGCCTGGTAGCTGAACCATTGGGAGGCAGCAGGGGAGAGAGGGGCCCCCCATGCCTCCACATCTGTTGCAATCCTCTTCCTCGTGCTTCCCTCCCCGCCCCTGCCCCAGATCAGCACCCAGAGGGCGCTGCTTGCTTTGAGGCCAGGAACCTCTTAGACAGCAATCTTCTGGCTTTTTCTTGCTTTCTGCCTTCTGAGTTCTCATCCTGTGTTCCCCAACATCTGCTTGGAATGCCCTGGGCCTGGGAAAGAAAGTGAAAGTGTTAGTCGCTCAGTCACATCTGACTCTTTGTGACCCCACGGACTATAGCCAGCCAGGCTCCTCTGTCCGTGGGGATTTTCCAGGCAAGAATACTGGAGTGAGTTGCCATTCCCTTCTCCAGGGGATCTTCCCCACCCAGGGATCAAACCTGGGTCTCCTGCATTGTGGGCAGATTCTTTACTGTCCGAGCCACCAGGGAAGCCCCTGGGCCTGGGAGGAAACTTTTATTAAGTGAATCAGTCCCACAGTCCTGAGTTGGAAGACTTCAGCCCTGGCTACCCTGGCTGGCATTCTGAGAATGTATTACCCTTTTTTTTTTTTTCCATTAAATCCAAGCAAGATGTGCACCACAGCCTTTGGATCTGTGAACTGGTCTTTCATCCCTGGTTTCCCTCCTCTTCACATCCCCAGACCCCCACGTTTTTGGTTGAGTCCCTCCCACTTGGCAGCCCCATTCCAAGCAGAGATGGTTCTGCAGGAAGAGCGAAGGTGGTTTGTTACAGGACTGAGTGCGATTAAATCCCAGGGGTCCTGCCAGCTGAGGTGCAGTCCCACCCTGCTGCATGCTGTCTTCCTCCTCTCTGCTTTGATCAACATTGTATAGGAATCTCTGTTTTAAGTCCGTTCCGGGATCTCTGACTTCCAGAACCCATTGCCTGCTCTCCATTCTTAACTAAAACCTGCTCTCAGCATAGCATCTAATCCGTATGTTCACATTAAGTTAGAATCAACTGAACACCCACAAGATGGAAGAGAGTTTTCTGGCCCGGGATGACTCCTGGGAGCACGTGAAATTGGAAAACCAAGGATTCTTAAGAATTCCAAAAAGCAGTTTCACACAGAACTGAGAAGTATCCATTATCACTGCATCTTCCCTCTCAACATCCATACGCCCCTGGCATGACCATGTTTATGTCAGACTGTCCTCTGTAAAAACGTCAAAGCACACGCCAAGTTTGTAGGACTTTTGTCATCCACCACCCCTGTCTGAGGTTAGTTCTTTTCTTAACTCGTAAATGATTCAAGACTCAAGCTCTTTTTATGATCCGACCTTGGGATACCACCCTTGAGCATTAGCACCAGTGAAATCATGGTATAAAACTATAGATAGGTGGCTTCCAACATTTAGTGCCTGTATTAGTCACCCAGCACCGCGGGGGAAAAACACACAACAATCTTCTGAGTGGCATGCAGCGGTAAGCATTTGTTTTCCGCACCCTGTGGGGGACCAGGATCTGGCTGATCCCGACTGGCCTCAGCTGGCCATCTCTGCTTGGGCTGCAGTGGCTTCAGGCCTCTGGACTACGTAGTGAGCTTTTGTTTGTTCTAAAATCATTTTATCTTTGGCTGTGCTGGGTCTTTGTTGCTATGCTCAGGCTTTCTTCCAGCTGCAGTGGGCAGGGGGTACTCTCTGGCTGTGGTGCGAGGGTTTCTCATTGAGGTGGCTTCTCTTGATGCAGAGCATGGGCTCGAGGGTGCAGGCTCGGAGTTGTGGTTCATGCGCTTAGTTGCCTCTTGTCATGTGGGATCCTCCCAGAGCAGGGATCGAACCCACATCCCCTGCGTTGGCAGGTGGACTCTTAACCACCAGGGACGTCCTTGGCGGTTTTGCTCTCATGCCTCTCATCCTCTCCTCCTCGGACAGCAGGCCCGCTGAAGCTTGTTCTTCTGATGGCAGAGTCAGCAGAGGGAAACCCCCGCATGCAAACACTATTCAAACTCCTGCTTGTGTCTATCTGCTGACAGCCCATTGGCCAAAGAAAGTCACATGGCCAACCCCAGTGTCGACAAAAGGACACTCCATCCACAATGAAGCCGTAGCAAATGTGTGGATGGAGAAAGGAGTGAAGAATCGGGGCCAATAATACCACCGTGCTCATTGGTGGCACACAAGAAGATGATAAAAGGCTTCTTCGGCCAGTTGCTGCTAGCGGCGTTTTGTTGCAAAGGTGCTTCAAGGAGCCCAGCCAGTCCTGGGAAACTTCTGAAGGTTAAACAGCTCACAGGCTCCCTGTGGTCAGAGAACCAGGTGACCACCCTGCTAAATCCAAGGCAGCTTCTGGTGGGAGAGGGCAGCCCGGGAGGCCAGATGAGGAGGGAGCAGTCAGCAGGGTGTAGAGAACAGAGCCGACAACCGAAGAACTCTTCCACAGCTCAAAGGTGCAAACCTCTATGCTCTGAGGCATTGATGCCAAGGAAAGCAGATGGCAGAGCCTCTGGGCCAGCCAGGTGAAGGCCAGCACTAGCCGAAATATGGACAAGAAGGAATACCAAATAGGCAAGGTTGAGACCCTGACTCGAGCCCTACAGTTAGTTGGGTTTAGATGCTTAAATTAAGTGGCTGACTTTATTTGGGGGGGGGCTCCAAAATCACTGCAGATGGTGATTGCAGCCATGAAATTAAAAGACGCTTATTCCTTGGAAGGAAAGTTATGACCAACCTGGACAGCATATTAAAAAGCAGAAACATTACTTTGTCAACAAAGGTCCGTCTAGTGAAGGCTATGATTTTTCCAGTAGTCATGTATGGATGTGAGAGTTGGACTGTGAAGAAAGCTGAGCACCGAAGAATTGATGCTTTTGAACTGTGGTGTTGGAGAAGACTCTTGAGAGTCCCTTGGACTGCAAAGAGATCCAACCAGTCCATTCTAAAGGAGATCAGTCCTGGGTATTCATTGGAAGGACTGATATTGAAGCTGAAACTCCAATACTTTGGCCACTGGATGCGAAGAGTTGACTCATTGGAAAAGACACTGATGCTGGGAAAGACTGAAGGCAGGAGGAGAAGGGGACGACAGAGGATGAGATGGTTGGATGGCATCACTGACTCAATGGACATGAGTTTGAGTAAACTCCGGGAGTTGGTGGTGGAGGGAGGCCTGGCCTGCTTCAGTACATGGGGTCGCAAAGAGTTGGACACGACTGAGTGACTGGACTGAATAAACTGAACTGAAGCAAAGTTATCCGTGATGTTCTGGTTGCTCTTGCCTTACTTATTATTTAAAATGTAGTTTTCATTTTTATAAAAATCATACAGGTGTCTAGTTTAAGAAGTGAAATAAAACCCAGAGGCCTATAATGGGAAACAGCAGTCTCCTGCTTGGGGCTTCCCTAGTGGCTCAGACAGTAAAAAATCTGCCTACAATGCAGGAGACCGGGGTTCGATCCCTGGGTTGGGAAGATCCCCTGGAGGAGGGCATGGCAACGCACTCCATTATTCTTGCCTGGAGAATCCCATGGACAGAGGAGCCTGGTGGGCTGCTGTCTATGGGGTTGCAGAGAGTCGCATGTGACTGAGCCTCTAACACACACATAGTCTCCCTGCTGCTGCTGCTGCTGCTAAGTCGCGTCAGTCGTGTCTGACTCTGTGCGACCCCATAGACGGCAGCCCACTAGGCTCCCCCGTCCCTGGGGTTCTCCAGACAAGAACACTGGAGTGGGTTGCCATTTCCTTCTCCAATGCATGAAAGTGAAAAGTGAAAATGAAGTCACTCAGTCGTGTCCGACTCTTCATGACCCCATGGACTGCAGCCTACCAGGCTCCTCCGTCCGTGGGATTTTTTCCAGGCAAGAGTACTGGAGTGGGGTGCCATTGCCTTCTCTGATACCAAGTCTTAATTACTTCTCCCCAGAAGCAGCTGTTTTAGCTGTGTCTTGTCATATTTTCTCTATAGTTCCCCCCACATTTATGTTGCTGTTCCTTGATTTTTCAGCCTTACACATCATCTGTTTTCCTACCTTGGAAGAGAAGAATTTAACCCTCTCACACTCTCCCCCATGCTCCACCCACACACATATTTTCCTTCCTCCATCCTCCCAGTAGAGATGTTTTGGTTAAATGAATATTTTAGTACTTATATTACTATGACTTATGTAAAAACTTTTCACAACTGAGCCATTTGGTATACTGTGATTATATTTCCTTTTGGTGCAACTTTTGTTTCCCCAAGAGTTTTTTTTTTCTGTTTGCTTGGTTTTCTCTCGATAAATGCTTATCAATAATACAGCCCTAAACTGTCAGAACTGCGGATTTCACTGATGCAATCGAATAGATAAGAGGAAGCCACTGGGTTTTTTGGTAGCTTTATCTGCAACATCCTTCTGGGAACCACGCATTCCCTTGTGCTCTGGAGGCCGTCACAGAGCTGGTGTTCTCAAAACTCCTCTGCTTCCCTCTGGTGGTGAATCTCACAATGCCTGCATCCCTGATCATTTCAGTTTATTCTCTTGAAGGAGTGTGACGACCAGTACCCTTCTAATAAAAGACGCACACATTCTCGTTTATCTGAAAATGACATTCTATCCTCATAAATGATTGATAGCTTGATTGAGTGTAAAATTCTAGGGGGAAATAAGTTTCCTCCAGAATGTTTTCTCTTAACTTTCCATTTTGAAATAATTTTCGACTTACAGAAAACTGCATAAACATTACAGAGTTCTAGCTAACACCTTTACCCAGCTTCCCCTAATGCTAACATCTTACATAGCTGGGGCATAGCCGGGATGCACGCAGAAGTGTACATCAAAAAAAAAAAAGCAACTAAACAATTAACTTCAGTACACTGTGTTAACACAGTGGCAGACTTTGGATCTCACCAGTTCCAATAATGTCGTTTTATTTTCCAGGATCCAATCTAGGACCTCACATTATACTGAGTTGCTAAATCTTCTTCGTCTCCTCCATCTGAACTGGTCCTCAGTCTGTTTCTTTCATGATCTTAACAATTTTGAAGAGTACTGGTCAGTTATTTTGTAAAATGTCCCTCGGTTTGGGTTTTTCTGATGTTTTATCATGATTTGGTTGAGCTTATGGACTTTGGGGTGAGGATGCCACCGAGACGATGTGCCCATCTTCCTGCCTCGTATCGGGGCTCCATGTTGATGCTATACTCACTACCCAGGATGTCCATCTTCATCACTTGGCTAAGTAGTTCGTGCTAGGCTTCTCATTCTCATTATTATTTTTCCTTTTATAATTAGTAAAAATATTGATAGACATTCTCTAAGATAACACAAATACCCTATTTTTCCTCAAACTTTCACTTATCAAATTTTAGCATCCATTGGTGAATCTTACCTATAAAGAGTTATTAATATAATGTGCTTAATAGTACTTTTCTATTTGCCTCATTTCTTTCACAGTCATTAATGAAATTCTTTTGTAAGATGAAGCTGTTCCTTCTCCTCCATGCACTGAGTCATTCATTTAGTTATTTGTATCAGCATGCACTCATCGATATTTCTTTTATCCTAGGGGTCATCATACCATTTTCAGTTGTTCAAATTGCCCTCTGAATATTGAAGGCTTTGTTCCATTATCCTTTAGGTTTCAGTATTGCTGTTAAGTTTAATGCTATTCTGGTTCTTGACCTTTAGTATGTGACCTGTCATTTTTAGGATGTTCTGAAATTGAACAGTATTGTGCTCATGTTTATAACATGCATTTGTATTGGGCAACTCCGTAGACTTTTTCAAGCTGGAAACTCATGTGTTCTGAAAAATGTTCTTGTTTTATGTATTTATCTGATAATTCACCCCCTCTACTTTCTCACTCTGAGTTTTCTGGGACATCATTATCCCGATGCTAAACTTTGAGACTAATCCTCTAGTTTTCTTATGTTTTAATTCCCAATTTTTCCTCCTTTATGTTTTTGTTCTACCTTTTAAGAGATTTTTGCTTCTACTCTGTCTTCCAACTTTGTACTGGATTTTCAGTGTAGATTTCCAAGAGTGCTTTCTTGGTTTCTAAATTTTTTTTTTATAGCCATCTTGCTTCATGGATGTGAGATCTTCTCTTATTTCTAAGGAGATTTATCATTTGGGGGAAGTTTTCTTTTGCTTCCTGCAATGATCTCTTTCTCTTCTTTCCTCTGAGTTGTTTTTTCCTCTCTCTCTCTCATATTGGAGACTTTTTCTCGGATGTCCTGTCATCCTTTATTATCTGTTCCTATTTGAGTAAGGCATTAGCACTTCTTCACACTGGAGTGATCCCTCACTCACTGCCTTCAGCAAGAGATGGAGCTTTGCTTCCCCACTAGTGAGATAATCAAACGTTGTCCCCTGATGAGATGCAGCATGAAGTAGAGAATGTCACCTCCCTGTGTCACCAAAAACATCTGATCTGAATCTCATCGCACCTTTAGACCTGACTTCCACTTGACAGCGTTTACAAGTGATACGGGGACCAATTAAATGACACACGACCCAGTCAGACACATCAGCTCTGAGATGCTTCTTTAATGAATGACCTGGTCCCTTCAAAATGTCAACACTGTGGGGCAGACAAATGGAAGGAGGATAAAGAGACATAATAACCAGATGCAATGATATTCTAGGGACAGTGCAGGAAATTTGAATATGGATTGAATATTGGAATGTATTTGGGAACTATCTGAAATTTTCTCAGGTGTGATAATGCATGTGGGTTAGAGCTGATGAGATCCTTATTCTTTGAATAGAGATACTGAAATATGTATAGGTGAAATATAATGTCTGCAGTCATCTTCAAATGGCTCAGAAATATACTATATGTACATACCTTTATCTAAGATAAAGCAAATATGCCAAGGTGTTAGCAATTGTAGTACTTAAGAGGTGGGCATATGGGTGTTCATTATAGTATTTTTTTTTCAGCTTTTCTGTATGTTTACATTTTCCATAATAAAAATGTAGGTGGAGGAAAGAGAAAGATACCAGAAAGCTTCTAGAAGCTCGTGTGAGTCCTGGCTCATGGGAGGCAGGGCTCATCAACTGGTGAGCCAGCTGGTTCAATCCGGGGACCTTCAGATGTCAGTGCTGTGTCTTCTCTCCAGCCAGCCAGTACCTAGAGAGGGGCCCCTATTTCCCACCTCCCTGTGTAAACCTCACTGGCAGCCCCTGGGGGCTGGAAGCGGGAGGGTCCAGGCAGCCTCACTAGTCCATTCACACACTTTCAAGGCATTTTTTAAAATAGATGTCTCATCTCATCCTCAACTGGTAACACCTCCAAAGAATAAACTGAAAGCATCCAGTTGTCCAGACTGAATAAAATAGCAAAGGAGTCTGAGGATATGTCTCTTCATACAGACTTTCCACAAGTTATGTTTCCTTTGTTGCTTCATGAGAGCCCAAGTCTTGAGATGTCCTGGGGTTTGTGTCCGAAGGACTTGCTTGTGTGAGGCTGTGTAGACCAAGGTTTTTGGGCCACACTTCTGCAGAGGTTCAAATTCTGCTGTGTGACCTGGGACAAGCTGTTTAACCTCTCTGTGCCTCATCCGCCAGATCAGGTTAGAAACTCTCACATTGTTGGGGGATTATGTAGGTTAATACACCTTCAACACTTGGACCAGTGCCCAGCACAGAGGGAGTCCTTCAACTGAACATACATACACACACATACTTACATACATCCCAACCCCCAGCAACTTATGTTTCCACTTTCTTTGGTCTGTGAATCACTTGCTATCTTCTGTAATCTTAGTGCTATCTCAAGCCTGCCAGATTCACTTCTGCTTTCTTTGTCCCTGTGGGCTTTGGCGTTAAAAAAAAAAAAATCCCTTTATTGTCCCTCCTGTCTGTTGTGGGGAGACGGTAGAGTCATGTGTCTATGTGCATTTCACAAGGTGGAACCACAAGTCTCAACGGCTTGCTTGCTTGCTTTGTCTCTCCTGAAGCAGCTCCCCCCAGGGAGTACATTCGTCCTAGTCTGGCCTGAGCTCAGAGTGTAGCAGGCAGAGCTGGGGGAGCAAATGCCAGGCTTCTTACTCAGGTGTGGATCCAGCGCCTAAAGTTCTGTCTAGAAAACACTGAGAAGCGCCTCGGGATGAACCTGCCAGTTGCATGTCCCATAAGCCCCTTTTTGAAATCCCCTGAGTCACCAACACTGACTGAGGGGAAGGAAGGGTGTGTGATGGGTCCACCCCGAAGCTTGTGTAAAAACCTCGTGACCCGTGGCTGTGACAGAACCTGACAGCCAGCCGGCTTCTCCGCCCCACCGCCCAGAGCTCTTGATTCCTAGGGATCACCTGATCGACCCAGAGAACTCGATCTTGTCTTCAAAGTGGTAGAAAGGGGCACCTCTGCACATGATGACTTCCTTGAAGACTTTGGAATGCGGTTTAATAGAATTTCTCCCCAGGCAGGATAGTTGTTGTTAAGTCACTAAGTCGTATCCGACTCTGCGACCCCATGGACTGCATCCCGCCAGGCTTCCCTGTCCTTCACTGTCTCCCGGAGTTTGCTCCAACTCATGTCCATTGAGTCGGTGACATGACTAACCACCTCATGTTATCTAACCATCTCATCCTCTGTCACCCCCTTCTTCTCCTGCCTTCAATCTTTCCCAGCTTCAGGGACTTTTCAAAGGAGTTGGCTCTTCTCATCAGGTGGCCAAAGGATTAGGCCCACAGAATTTTTATCTTTTTCTGCTTGGATCATGACGTCCTTTTACACGCAGAAGCCCTGCTCAAAGTGTACAATGTGCTAAGTTGCTTCAGTCGTGTCCAACTCTTTGCGACCCTCTGAACTGTAGCCCGCCAGGCTCTTCTATCCTTGGGATTCTCCAGGCAAGAACACTGAAGTGGGTTGCCACGCCCTCTTCCGGGGGATCTTCCTCCCGCTCACTCAGGGACTCGCCCATCTTGGCTCAGCCTCTGCAGCGAGAGCCATGGCCTGAACAGTCTCATCATTCCTACTGACTGACTTGCATCTGTCTGTCTGCGGGCGCGGGGGCTTCTGTGTGGGACCCCACTGGTCTTGAGGTGCATCAGGTGGGCTCTGAAGGAAGAGGAGTCTTTATCGAGGCAATCGCACCGCGTGACCTGAGGTTGCAGCTGGGACGCTGGGGGTGGCGGAGGACGAGAAGGAAGGCAAGGTCCAGGCTCACCCATGTGCTCGGGAGGGGGGCCTGGCCCACTTTAGAGGACACAGCTGCCCCCAGCCCCAGCGGGAGGAGGCGAGTACGGAGATCCGTGAGGATGCACAGCCCCAACCCGAAACTCAGCAGAACCAAACCAAAACCCAACTCCCATGGTTTGTAATTTTCATCGAAGGATCGCTTCTGTCCAAGAGGGGAGGGAGAAACATCTTCAGAATCTGAGTCAGAGGGGCTCCCCTGACGACTCACTGGTAAAGAATCTGCCTGCCAGTGTAGGAGACACAGGTTCAATCCCTGGCCTGGGAAGATCCCACCTGTCTTGGAGCACTGAAGCCACAATTGTTGAGCCTGTGCTCTAGAGCCCATGTTCCATAACTAGAGAAGTCCTGCAGTGAGAAGCCCGCACGCCGCAACTAGAGAGTGACCCCTGCTCACAACTGGAGAGAAGCCTGCGCAGCAAGGAAGACCCAGCACAGCCATAGATAAATAAATGAAATACAAATCAGGGAGTCAGAGAGGGAGAAACTCGACCCGTATTCAAAGAGGTAATCGGCTCTCCAACGTGAAATAAATGCCGTACACAGTGTTTGCAGAAAGAAAAAATTCATTTATATATAAGAAGGCAATAGGCCTGTGCTTTTCAGCCACATCAGCTCCTGCACCTCCTTACTCCTGCTCATGGGTTAATGGAAGGCAGATGGATCTGAAAGGTGTGGGTGATTTGAAACACACAAAATACCTCTCCCATAAGGAGAATACCTTTTAAACAACAAAATACAACAGAAGGCACAATTTGTTTTTTCCTAAGGTCCCCTGTGTTGTAGCTCTGTGGTGTAAGTACATATATATACCATATGTGTATCTGAGCAGAAGAGTAGGAGGGAAGCCCGTCTGCCCCCTCCACGTCCCTGGTGGGCTCCAGCCTGACTCAGGAGGGGAGGCAAAGGCTGAGGCCATCCGACTGGCCACAGACCGCCCCACCTTCCGATTGTCAGCGGCCAGGAGAATAGAATCCCCAGGCCTACCAGCCAGCATTGAACTGTTGCCCCTCTTGCTTCCAGTGGGCAAGGCCAGCTACCCTATGGTCTTCAGGGAAGATTCTAAAGGAAGATGGGATTCCACCCTCCCTCCAGACCCGCCATGGTTGGAGTGGAAGCAGGGGGAAAGATGGGAGACCTGGAGAAGGCAAAGCCAGCCACCACCTGTGTGCCTTAGGCCATCCTGGTCTCTTCTCAGCCTTTCCTGGGACCCTGGCAGGTGCCTAGCAACATGGCAGATGTTTTCCACTATGGAGTCATAAGTGTTGGGTAAACTATAGTCAGAAAAAATGTTTTAATGTAGGCTATCATTGAACATTAAAAAAAAGGAGGGGAGGGGATCCAAGTGGCAGAAATGAAGGGGAAAAACCATAGCCAAAGCAGTTAAGTGAAGCCTGGAGTCCAAGAGTACCCTAGAGAAGCCAAGCCGAGATTCTAGGGACCGGGCTGCGGTCATAGCATCTGCATGGGGATGGGAGATGTGGCCTCACTCTTGTTTGGAGGGGAGAAAATTTTGCTCTGGGCTCAAGAGAAAACCAAGAGCATTAAAGTGGCACCCCCCTCTTAAAAGGGGATTAGAAAAGTCTGCTCACCAGCTCAGTCAAGCATGTGAAAGCAAATGGTCTTATCTTGGGATATGAATGCAAAGAAAAACAGTCGTCTGTCAGAAACTGCATCTCCGGGGCCTGGCCTGTGAATGAGAGTTCAGATTTCTACTGCCTGGGAGGTCTGTGAGCCCCAAGCGGAGAAACTAACATAATATCTGGTCTCAAACAATCAAAAGCCCCAGCATCTGGTAGACAGCTAATGGGAAACCCCTCTGTGTAGAAACCCTGTCGCAACCCAGAGCACAAGGCAGTCACACAGGAAAAGCACACGCTGCTGGAGATGAGCTCACAAAGAAAACAGGACAAATCACGTGAGGAGATGAGCTTCCAGGAACAGAAACCAGCAGATACCTCCAGGGGGTCCTGGGTGCCCCAAGGTCTGCAGATAATGACAGTGTGAACAGACCCAGCAGAGCCCAGCGGTTCTGACCCCTTCACAACCCTGCTCCTCCTGTGTCCACCTTCTCAGTTCATTCCAATCCCACCTGCCACATAGGCTCAAACCCTTGAATGTCTTCAAGTTCTTCCTCTCTCAGCCTTTTCTCTTAAAAACGGCTCTCAGTGTTCTTATCTTCTTCTCTCCTCTGTGACTGCAACAGGCATCCACTGGGATTCCCTGCCTCTCCATTCCCAGTGTTCTCGCTTCTCTTTATTTCACTCCTACACTGCCGTTAAATTAGCCTCTTAAATGGAAGCCAGACAGCTTCACTTCTCTGAGACCAACTCCTAATTATGAAAGTCTAAGCCTTCTCATGTGTGTGTGTCAGTCACTCAGTTGTGTCCACCTCTTAGCGACTCCCTGGACTATAGCCCATCAGGTTCCTCCGTCCATGGAATTCTCCAGGCAAG
Organism: Cephalophus harveyi; assembly: GCA_006410635.1. Classification (NCBI taxonomy): domain Eukaryota; kingdom Metazoa; phylum Chordata; class Mammalia; order Artiodactyla; family Bovidae; genus Cephalophus; species Cephalophus harveyi. Next base: position 6,106 of record SJYT01026808.1, on the reverse strand, counting down.
AATACTGGAGTGGGTTGCCATTTCCTTCTCCAGGGGATTTTCCCGGCCCAGGGATGGAACCTGGCTCTCCCACATTGCAGGTAGATTCTGAACCACCAAGGAAGCCTTCTCAGCTTGGATCTAAAATTTCTCTCCATAAAAAAAAAAAAAAGTAACATTTATTCATTTATTTGGCTGTGCCAGGTCATTGTTTCAGCATGTGGGATCTAGTTCCCTGACCAGGTATCGAACCTGGGCCCCCTGCATTGGGAGCATGGAGGCTTAGCCACCGGACCACCAGGAAAGTCCCTCCTTTCGGTTTTGTTTCCTTTTATAATACATACCACCTCTCACCCCCAACCTCCTGTTTCAGTTTTTTTTTTTTTTTTTTGGCTTATTTGTTCTTCCTATACTGTCATGCCTCCAAACAATCTATTTCCTCTGATTAGACTGCTCCCCCATCTCATCTACCAATCAAATGTCAACCTTGGATTAAACCTCCTAGAAGCACGATGTCATGGAAGAACGCAGGCATCATCAAGGGCTAAAACATCTGGTTCTAATTCCAGAAGTGTCACTTAAGAGCAGTGCCTCAAGCAAGTCACAGCTTCTCCGAGCCTCAGTGTCTAATCCTATAAAATGGGAAGGATACCCACTTGGCAGAATTAGGAGAGTTAGAGATCATCTCTTGTAAGGGACTGAGCACAGAGCCGGCCCCAGCACATGCGCAGTAAACAGTAAACTCCCATCCTCACCTTTTCATGGGAATCATGTCCTCTGCTTCCCCACCCAGAGCTCCCTGAGCCTGGAGGCCTTGTTCCCTTTGTCTTTGCATCATTGTACTTTCCTGTGTCCAACACAGGAAATCTTGAAACACATCAACTGGCAAGAGGTGGGAAAAAACAGGCACATATAAACTGATGTTTGAAGGGGAGACTTTGGGTAGAGGGACCTCTCAGACATCAGAGGGGTGTCGAGGGCCAGTTGTCACATGTCACTCCACAGACGGCAGAGCCACCGTCAGGAGCTCTTAGGAGGCTGATGGAAGCCCAAGAGGAAAAGAATATCCAACATTTAGAGCTGTTTAACATGAGAGCAGGTACCAAATGGAAGCAGCTTGCTATTAAAAAAACTCAGATTATAGGAAGTATTCCTGGGTTGGATGAAGGATAAGACCAGATTGGTGCTTCTTACCTTAGGGAGTCACAGGTGCCTTTGAAAATCTAATGAAAGTTTCTGATCTTTTTGCAAATAATTTCAGGAGCTTCATGGATCCTAGGTAAAGATCACCTCACCTGAGAACCCTTCTAGGATGCTATGTTCAACTTCCTCTTTCCCTGTAAATAGTGAGAGGTACATTGCTGCTCTTCATATCTTCAGAATTGACGCCTCCCATCTGGAGGCCACACTTCATATCTAAAACTCATTGCCCTTTGCCACAAATTCCATGCTCGACATATTTTTGATTAAGTGAATGAATAAATGTATGAATGAAACTGATTAATCTGGTCTTTAAGGGAATCTATACACTACAAGGAGAAGAAAGAGAAGGAAAACAGAAAACAACGAAGCGTTCTGGAAAAAGACCAGCACAGATAACAAAAAGCTGGAGAACGGCTGTGTATTCGTGCATTCACGCTCAGTCACTTCAGTCATGTCTGACTCTCTGCGACCCTATGGATTGTAGCCCATCAGGCTCCTCTGTCCATGGGATTCTCCAGGCAAGAATACTGGAGTGGGTTGTCACGCCTTCCTCCAGAGAATGACTAGTCAGGGTCAGAGAAAGTGATTGATTTTGGAAGGTCAGAACTCACAGCCTCTGTCCAGGGCTGAGTGCCCCAGCCAACTTCTAACCCGAGATCCTTTGGAAGCAGACTTGACCCTGCTGGCCCTGACTGCTTGCGATTTAGGGAGCTACTAAGGACAATCACTCATAAGATCGTGAACACGTCCAAGTCTGATATTCTGATCTGATTTTGAAACCTCTTTCCCTCTGTGAATTTAGGTCTTAATTATTCGGCAGCCACTTGTTCTGTTATTACAGTTTCTCAGTTCACACGTGGTAATGATGAGTTACTAAACAAATTATGTTTTTTCTTTCTTTGTTGTTGTTTAGTTGGTAAGTCATGTCCGATTCTCTTGCGAGCCCATGGACTGTAGCCCGCCAGGCTCCTCTGTCCACAGGATTCTCCAGGCAAGAATACTGGAGTGGGTTGCCACTCCCGTCTCCAGGGGATCTTCACGACCCAGGGATCAAACCCACGTCTCCTGCACTGCAGGCAGATGCTTTGCTGCTGAACCACCTGGAACACTTAGTAAAGTAAAGTTGCTCAGTCGTGTCCGACTCTTTTGCAACCCCATGGACTGTAGCCTACCAGGCTCCTCTGTCCATGAGATTTTCCAGGCAATAGTGTTAGAGAGGATTGCCATTTCCTTCTCCAGGGGATCTTCCTGAGCCAGGGATCGAACCCTGGTCTCCCACATTGTAGACAGACGCTTAACCGCCTGAGCCACCAGGGAAGTCCCCTGGAACACTTAGAGTATCATTATTCCAAGAGTAGCTGATTTGCAACATAAACTGGCCACTGTTATTCAGGGTTCTGAATTTATAACACAGACTCGGATCCTCCCAAGGAACAAATTATTTGTCCTGGGAGGTCCTCATCGACCGCAAGGTCAGACATTCTCGTCTCTTCTGTCCGACGAGACGCCCCTGACTCCGAGAGTCCAGAGGACTGCCGGCGGGGGACGTGAGTGGACCTCTGAGCCCCCCGACGCCGTCGAGTCCTCTGCGGAGTCCGAGGGATCCCGGAGTCCGTCGGGGAGGGGCCACTCGCGTGACGTCCGGGCGTCGAGGGTCGTCTCGGGGCCCTTGGAGACGTCCGGATCGGACAGCGCCTAGAGCCCGTCACCGTCCCGCACCCCGCGGAGGACGAACAACCGGTCGTGGTCCTCCCCCTGCGGCAGGTCCACCCCCAGGAGGTCCTGGAGGCACTCGAGTCGGTGGCGGAGCCCGTTCGCCCGGAGCAGACACGACAGGTCGTGTTTGTGCTCCTGCCGGCACGGGAGGTCCATCAGGAAGGTCGACCGGGACTCGCCCGAGACGGGGGGCTGTAGGGTCTCCCACTCCGTGTGGACGGGCCCCCGGAGCTCCCCGAGGTGCAACTTTGGGTGCCATCCGTCCCAGAGGTGGTCGACCACCGGGAAGTCAAACATCTCCTCGCACCAGAACGGCCGGCTCAGGTCCGGGTAGTAGTGGTGGACCCGGAGACGGGACACTGAAGCTCTTGAGTGTCTGGGGTACCCCCGGTGACGGTCTGGGATCCCCTCTTTCCGGTCCACGTGAGTAGCCTTCCTTGTGTTTAGGTACACCCGGTAACCTCTTCCCGAAGATGTGGGTTCCATTACAGGTGTCACAGTAGAAATTTTGGGTCCAGACCCGAAACTTTCCCGTCCCTTCTTCCCGACACACTCAGTCGTAGTCGACTGGACAGAGACCCCCAGCCTCCCCTCCCCAAGGACGACGTCTCTTCTCTGGTCCCAGAGGGGGACTTCTGTACCTTGCAGTCGAGGGTAAGGAACCATCAATTCCGTTCCTCCGTGTTGGGTGAACACAATTCTGTTTGGACCAACTCATCTTCACTAACTTCCTACAGAAACTAAGAACGACCAGGCACCGAAGCTCGGAGACCACAGGTGGACCTTCGGATTTGGGGTTCCCCTTCAATAAAGCCCCAGTCACGTGACTCTCTAGTGGGCAGGGGGCTGGTGGTGACTTCTGCAGCCTTTGGAACCACCCCGCCCCCGCCCCACCCAGGACCAGGCTGCCATCCCCCCCCAACCCCCCGCCTTAACCGTGCCTATTTATAAATCCTGCTGACTGCAGGCAAAGGAACCGGGTCAGAGCAAAGTGGCTTCCTCCAGTGGCTTACCGACATAAATCACCTCCAGAACATTACACACGTTTTTGAAGAATCTCAAGTGTTAAGACCAAGACCTGTCCCCACCTTAAGTCCCAGGAAACCTTGGCTGGAACAGGGGAAGGGACATCTCAGGCCCAGGAATAGATTTCAGCTGCCCGGTGGAGGAAAATGAGACGCCCTCTGTTCAATCCTCAGGCCAGGGGTAGAAGCGTAAAAATGACAATTACCTCAGAGTTACTAGGCTGCCCCTCTGTGCGGTCCTCCCAGGGCAGCGGCTTTCAGTCCTGAGAAGCTAGTATAGTGTGACAGGATGGGGCCGGTTCCCCTTTTTCTGCTTCCTTCCCCTGGGGGGCGGGGGCGGGGCCGGCTCTGAGCCCCTCCCCGGCGCCGCGCTCCGGAGCATGGCACCCTGGGTGCCGCCAGGATGCCCTCTGTCCTTCAGCTCTGCCCTAGCTCCCGGGTTTCTGTAGGCAGGAGGGCGGGCGCCCGGCTCAGAACCGGGTCATGTTCAGCTGCTTCTCTCCTGCTCTTCCTCTCAGGATCTCAGATCCCCTCCACGCAGAAAGCTGAGAACTGGACCTTTTCTTTCGGCTCGTGCCTCCCTGTGTTTCTGGTGCCTGGAGATTCTTTCGTTTGCTTGGAACCATGTGTGCTTAAGAACTGCCTAAGTAGATTAAAACAGTCTTAAAAAATAGGTCTAAAGTGTTGAAAGTAAACCAATATATATATAATATAAAATTATATATATAATTATTGTGAATGTGAAGTTGCTCAGTCGTGTCCGACTCTTTGCCACCCCATGGACTGTAGCCTATCAGGTTCCTCCGTCCATGGGATTTTCCAGGCAAGAGTACTGGAGTGGATTGCCATCTCCTTCTCCAGGGGATCTTCCTGACCCTGGAATCGAACCCGGGTCTCCCGCATTATAGGCAGACGCGTTACCGTCTGAGCCACCAGGGCAATTATTATAGATATATAATTTTATGGTTTACCTTATATGTGAAAGTGTGAAAGTGCTTAATCACTTAGTTGTGTCTGACTCTTTGCAACCCCATGGACTGTAGCCCACCAGGCTCCTCTGTCCATGGGATTCTCCAGGCAAGGATCCTGGAGTGGGTTGCCCTTCTCCAGGTTTAACCCAGGAGTTAAACTCGAGTCTCCTGCACTGGGGGCAAATTCTTTACTATCTGGGTCACCATATATATGCACACATATATAAACGAGTTTGAGCAAGCTCCAGGAGTTGATGATGGACAGGGAAGCCTGGTGTGCTGCAGTCCATAGGGTCGCAAAGAGTCAGACATGACTCAGTGACTGAACTACTACTATTATGTTAAAATTAGAAGTTTAAAATTTTATTAAAAAATTATAAAGCTGTGTTAATGTAGTTAAAATTAAGGACGATTAAGGAGCTTTCTTAATTTTTTTTTCCTGAACAGTGTCACTATATTTTTCCCAGTAGAAATGATGGCCCCAAAGAATAGAATTTTCAAAACATTGGCCAGTCAGAAGCCCTTGCTTCTGTAGCAGATCCTGATTTGGATCTGGAGCGTCAGTGATTTGGCTCTCATAATGGGTGACAACTCCGCTTTTCAGCACATTCTTTCATTAAAATGTCAGGAACCAAGCTGGGGGTTGTGATTCTCTCATCTTACCCATGAAGAAACAGGCTCAGATGGGATAAATAATTCGCTCATGATCTTGCTGAGGTTTATAATTCATCTCTTTCTCTTTTATCACATCATGTTACTCACCAAGGAAGTGCTTTGTAAATGGCAAGCATCTTACTGTGATGACTGATATCATCAGGCTGCTGTATTTAATAGGAGGAAGCAACTGGGAAAAATCAGAAACCTAGGCAGCACTGTGTTGTTGAGGTTACTGTTGTTTTGTTCTTTTGTGAGTCTGTGGTTGTGGCTACCGTGGTCTTGCATGGGCTGTGTGTGTGTGGTAAGACACCTTCCTTTTATCAGGAAGGAAATACTCCCCCAAAGCCTCCCAGTCAGTTCAGTCGCTCAGTTGTGTCTGACTCTTTGCGACCCCATGAATCGCAGCACGCAGGCCTCCCTGTTCACTACCAACTCTCGGAGTTCACTCAGACTCACATCCATCGAGTCAGTGATGCCATCCAGCCATCTCATCCTCGGTCGTCCCCTTCTCCTCCTGCCCCCAATCCCTCCCAGCATCAGAGTCTTTTCCAATGA